>RCUC01138961.1:0-55735 GCA_003697995.1 Taxidea taxus jeffersonii | reverse complement strand
GGGGCACCTGGGTGGCCCAGTTGTTAAGCATCTGCCTTCAGCTCAGGTCATGATCCCAGGGTCCTAGGATGGAGCTCTGCATCAGGCTCCAGGCTCAGCGGGAAGCCTGCTTCCTCTCCCAATCCCTCTGCTTGTATTCCCTCTCTCGCTGTCTCTCTCTGTCAAATAAATAAATAAAATCTTTTTAAAAAAAGAAAGAAAAGGTTTATTGGCAAACTTGGAACCAAGATAAATACTTTTTAAAATTTTTGCTTTGTTTTCTTTTTGTTATTGTGCTATGTTCAAGCTATGGCTCATATTCTTACAAAATGTAAAAAGGTTGCCAGCTCTAGCTTTTGAAACCCTAGAGAGCTCACCACTTCAGAATTTTATAAAAAGAATGTGAAAAAGGACATTAGTTAAAAGTTGATTCTTTATTAATGGTCACTACTTACATAACTATTCTAGAGACTTGTACAAAAAAAAATTTAAAGTTTTGCTCCCCAAACTACCAGTTCTATAAAAACATAAGCAGGGGCGCCTGGGTGGCTCAGTGGATTAAAGCCTCCCTCTGACTTCTCTCCTCTGACGAGAGATTAAAGCTCCCTCTGACTTCTCCCTTCTCATGCTTGCTCTCTCTCTCTCATTCTCTCTCTCTCAAATAAATAAAATAAATAAATAAATCTTTAAAAAGAAAAAAGAAATGACGACTACTACTGAGTCAAATTGCTAATCACTCCTAAACAAATACTTTCATGGTATTTAATGTACCAAGTAAGGAAGTTATGAAAATAACTGATACTAATTTAGTCCTTTTAGCATAATTTGTAGGAAGTAGGTGGATTGGGGGGAAGATCTGAATTTCCTTCTTTTGTACTCTGGATAGTGCTCTGGTCCAATGTGGGGCTTGATCCCAGGACTCTGTGAGATCATGACCTAAGCCAAAATCAAGAGTCGGATGCTTAATTGAGCACCCAGGGGCCCCTGTACATAACATTAATGTTACAGTGTACCAGATTTCATGCTAGATGCTGATAGAAATATTGCTGTAACTAGAACTTTTCTCCCAGTTAGTTCCCACCTTTCTTTTCTGAGGAAGGTAGTAAGAGGAAAACAAGTCAATATTATGATATGATATTAAAAAATTTTAACCATCTCAGTATGTGTTTCTATCAACATGTACAATGTTATTCAAAATAACAATTTTATTTATTCTACTGTGCTTACCAAGGTGGAAAAGTAACCTGCTACTCAGTGTGTGGTTCATAGACCAGCCCTATTGGCATCATCTGGTTGCTGATTAGAAAAAGCAGAACTTCTTATTCCATCCCAGACCTACTGAATCAAACATGCACTTTAAAAAATTCCCAGGTGACTATATCACACTAAAGTTTAAGATTGCTTCAGAATAGTTTTATTTTTTTTAAGATTTTATTTTTAAGTAATCTCTACACCCAACGTGGGGCTAAAACTCACAACCCTGAGAGCAAGAGTCGCATGCTCTACCAACTGAGCCAGTCAAGCATCCCCAGAATGCTTTTTAACAAAGGTTAAACACATCTTAGCACTTATTCTATGGTTAAGTTGGCTAGAACATCCTACTGTTCCCTGAGCATCCAAATTAACCAAGATGTGCATTTCTATTTGTGTGCGTATGGACTTAGAATTTATAAAAATGAATTACATAGAGATTTACTGAGAAAAAATGGATATCCAGATAAATATGTTTCCATAGTATGGTTTTTTCCTAAAGTTTAATTCATGGAACACTAACTCCGTGAGATGTCAATTGGAATTAGATAAGGAAAATTTCTTCTATGACCTTCAAATTTAAGAAATGGTGAATTAATTGAAGATTTTTTTCTTCAGGATTTTTCAGAGCATTTAATGTGCTAATGTTCATTCTACACCTCCTATAAAGCTTTGAGGTATCTCTCAAATTTAACCAGAGAACACTTTTCTTACAGAATAAGAAAAGTGGATACACTGGAAAATACAGCTATTGTATGGTGACATATCTATATGATTACTTCACTTGGGAAGACATATCCCAGAAGATTCCTTCTGTATATTTGTATACTTGTTCCTCATTTCTAAGTGTTAGAGCCTATAACTATATATCAAGGAAATAATAAACTTTACATTCCTATCAGTGAAATAGTCACAAACATAATATTAATAAAGCTGGGCAGTCTAGTCTGCTGGACTGCCAGGGATGACTTATGAAAACATCTCTCCCTTATTTCCTACTTGATATCTTCTCAGGAATTTGGAGCCATTGAAACTCTGAAGCAGCAGCCCAGACAAAATTTACTAGAAGTATAAATTATACCTCAGTTTAGCTAAGGAAACACTTACTGAGTACCTCCTTTATGCGAGACACTGTGGTAAAGCACTAGGTCTGTAAAGATGAAAAGGTCTTCCCTAAAAGATCTTTAATTCTAAATGGGGAGAAATTTAAGAAACAGATTATTTCAATATACTGTGGTGAGGTGATGATATAATAGATAATAGTTTACATTTGTTGAATGCCTACTAATCTCTGTTCACTCTTCAAAGGGCTGTATATATATTAACTCATTTAATTTTCACAAAAGCTCTTTGATGTTGGTGCCATTATCATTCCCACTGTATGGTCAAAACAATGAAAGAGATACATTGAGTGTCTTAGAGAAAGTGTAGGGTAGGGTGAAAGCAATTAAGGGAAGACTTCCCTGAAGAGATGCCTTTGATACTTCTTTGGGGATTATTTTTATTTTTTTCTTCTAAAAGTACATAGTGTTTGTCTTACTTTCTAATCAATGATTGCCTTTGTTGACTTTTATGAGTTGATCTAGAAAATGAAACGAGCTGATGTTATTCTTCCTCGTAGAGTACATTTCATAGAATACTTACCTGGACACATTATTCCAGTCAAGAAATATCGGTGACATTCATCTTGGGACTGTGTTCACAGTTAGCTCTTTGCCAAATAAGTCAAGGATTTATTAGCACTATTGATGTTCCAGGCTATTTTTTTCCCTTCCACTCTCCTGACAAGCACTTTGCTAAATGTTATTGTCCTTATTATACATTATTAGTTGATGGTCATAAATTCATCAAATATGAGTAAAAAGAGCTCTAAACCAAATCTACTAGCCGAAAGATTTATTCCTGTGAATAATGAAATCAAACTCTATTCTCACTTCCTCTTTATTACAGCCTTAAGCAGAACCAACTGTGGGACCCAAACAATCAACTACACTTTTCCGTAGCCAAGAAAGTACTTCTGAGGATTCCAGAGCTGTTTGTTTTTTTAAGGCTAGTAGAGATCATTGAAACTAAATTTATTTCTACACAGAAAAAAAAAATGTAAAGGACAGTGCATTTAAGGTCTGTAAACACAAGGGAAAAATGTGAATCTTTCCAGCTGAATCTAGGGTTGAGGGCAGAGTGGAGGCTCAACTTGGTTGGCTGCTAAGGTACAGAAGTAAAAGGGAAGATGTAATTATCACTACGTACTAAGATACTTTGACGAATACTGTCTTTTTGTTTTAAAAGAGCAGTCTCTTTTAGAGTAACTCACTTGAAATCTTGAATGTACCTTAGGTAGCCTATCACCTAAGTAGATTTTCCTTTGGCAGACATATTAAAAATATGAGAATAACCCACTGAACAGTAGTGTGCTAGCTTTCTCATGAGGGGAAATGCCCTGATTCAAATCAAGAACTCAGACAGACTCAGACTCTACACCACAGGTGAAATGGTTTCTCTCCCTTGAATGAAGTCTTGCCTCAGCCTCTTTCTCTGATCTCAAGTACTGCCTTAATCTAATCATTGGTTCCCAAACCTGTCAATGGATCAGAGTCAATTGGAGCACTTACTGAAAATATGAACTCTCAGAGCCCTTCCCTAGATCTTCTGAATCAGAATCTCCAACAGGAACCGAGGGCAGAAATCTGTATCTTTTTCTAAAAAGCCTCATTGGTGATTCTGATTCAGCCTTTTGGTCCCCTGGCCAGCACTTGAGAACTATTGCATATACCATTGTTTCCAGTGTGACCTCTATTCACTTCCATCCTTGGATGAAAGATTTTGAGCTAATAATCATCTATAACTTAATCTACTCACTGACTTAGCCATATCTTTGACAGAAAATCCTAAAGGATTACTAAAACTCTGGCTAGACATTTTTTCTGACTCAAAAATAGATATAAATGCTCATAAGCATTCATGTCATTTATCTTTTCCTCTGAAGAATGTCTAACTTAGAACCTCTGCTTTTCTAAAAAAAAAAAAAAATTCTGGCAGAATTCTAAGATGCCTGTCTTTCGTGTAACAGTTTCAAAATAAATACCTAGTGATTCCATTCAGAAAACTCCCTCTTATTCATAATATATAAATTAATTTACCATGAATACCTCATATTTTAAAGTGCATTACTATGTAATGAGACTGGGTTTATGATAAAATTAGCTTACCATTACACTGACAATTTATTTTTATTTCTGCATTCACATACTTCAGAATGTAGCACTAAACTACTATAGGTATGTGATTGTGTTGGATTAAATAATCATTGACTATAGTTCTTCATGAAGCTCCATTCTGCCCCAACCCCAATTTGACACCAAAGAACAACTTAAATGTTAGATTCATTGGAAATTGGGTGTGGAATATTGACAGCTATTCTATGACACTTCTCTACAGAAAATTTCTCATGCTTCAGTAGAACACATGGTCTGAAATAGATGTTGGAAGAAATGCTTTATAGAATAGAATTTACCCTCTTTTTTAGGAAACAGCCAGTTAGTTCTTTACCATAAATTTATTGACTTTTGTGTTGTGACATATTTTTAACTATTGCATAGTCTTTCTCCATATTTAAAGAAAAATCAGCAAATGGCAAAGAAAGCAGGATTTATTCCCTGTCAAAGTAAACAACTTCTTGAAAAACTGACATGCCCTTCCTTCCTCCCTGGTGGGCCAAAATAAATGTAGTCCATTGCCTTTTAGCAGAGAGTGAATAAAAATAAACTTGGTCCTTCTGCCTTAAAACCCAAACCAAGTGTTTACCAAGATACTGTTTTGTTACTTGGTTACCATTACCCTGCCTAGTGAGCTATCTTTGTAAAGAACTTTATCATCCATCCAAATCTATCTTTTTTTTCTTCTTGCTTTTCTTCTTCTTTTCTTCTATCTTAGGTGAAAACTGCTCAGCTGATGGAAACACAGTGCCTACAATGGGTGACTATATTGCTGCAGACTGTCTTTCCATCCTTCACAGTCTACGCAAATATCACCTTCTCATCATGGTCCCAAGAAGAATCTCTGTGTTTCTCCACTTGTTTGTACCTCTAATTAATAATTATTTCATTCTACCTCTAGGATGGCTATTCCTTCCCTTTAAATTCCCCCAGAAGTAAAATTTTGAAATTAATTAAATCCATAAAACCTTACCACAACAACACATTTAGGTAAAGCCATGATGTTTCCACTTTTTGCTGATGTACCTATGTTCCAGTCCATATCAGAAAAGGACTTTTTCCCAAGGGTCATTAAAACATCTTCCCTATAGCAGCTTAGTGGGCTTTTTCTTTCAAAATATAGTTTCAACAAAGCCACATGAATCCATTTTTTGTCTTATAAACAACACAGACTTGTTTTATGCTAAAAGCAATGATTTCAGCATAGAATCAGTATAAAGTAACAGTTTTTGAAAAGCAAACTGTAAATAGAACCAGTCACTTGGCAATAATAGCTGGGAAACTTTAATCTCAGCTTTTAAAAAATCTAGGGTGTAAAACCAGAGGATTAAGCACTGCAAGAGGCAGAAAAAAATCACATATCATAATGTAGTAATCATACCAGAGCTATCCTTTAAAAAGGTCAAATGATATAAATTAAAACCACCACCCCTCAAAAGGAGAAATTTTATGAACTGATAAATAATGAAAGTCGGTCATTTTGGGAAGAGAAGTGGGAGAGGTACAAAATTCTATAACATCTCTCTAAAACAGAACGTGTAATTCATTGAATAAATAAATAATATGCCATTCTGCATTTGATGAGGACAAGCAATAAATAATCAAATAAATAATTATAATATATCAAAACTCTCAGAAATCCTGGACAAAATTAAATAGGCTATAAAGAAGAGAATTAGCATTTATTAAATGGCTACTATGGGCCAGACACTGTGGCTGGGCAATTTACATAAGCCATGTCATTTAGCAATCTTTAGGAGTTAGGCAGTATTTTTTATATTTTACAAATGAGGACACTGAGGCTTAAATTAACTATTTAATTTGTCCAGGTTCACACAGCTGGTCTGAAACAGGGCTGGGATTTGAATCCAGGTTTGTCCGACCCTGAAGACTTTGATCCAAAGACATACAAAGATCTAAAAACTTGATTCTACACTGTGTCCTGGTTGATGAAAACAAAATGAGTCTTAAAATACAGAAATAATTGGATATGTGTATTAGAACCAAAAAAATTTTTTAAAGATTTTATTTATTTGACAGATCACAAGTAGGCAGAGAGGCAGGCAGAGAGAGAGAGAGGAGGAAGCAGGCTCCCCACTGAGCAGAGACCCCCCCCCATTGCGGGGCTCAATCCCAGGACCCTGGGACCATGACCTGAGCTGAAGGCAGAGGCTTTAACCCACTGAGCCACCCAGGTGCCCCAGAACCAAAAATAATTTTTAAAAGGAACCTAGACTTGGGTATTGAATAAGACCCTGCTTCCTGATGAATAGCCATGTAAAATTTGAACCTAAAGAGCTGCATTTATGGGGCGTCTGGGTGGCTCAGTGGGTTAAAGCCTCTGCCTTTGGCTCGGTTCATGATCCCAGGGTCCCGGGATCGAGCCCCGCAACGGGCTCTCTGCTCGGCAGGGAACCGGCTTCCTCCTCTCTCTCTGCCTGCTTCTCTGCCTACTTGTGATCTCCGTCTGTCAAATAAATAGATACAAATCCTTAAAAAAAGAGAGAGAGAGAGAGAGAGAACTGCATTTATCTTAAATAATCTTAGTATAAGAAAGATGTAGACAACAGAGGAGGGTTCCACATAGGCCAACAAAACAAGAAGAGAGATACTAATGAATAAATATGAAAGAGGCTGAATATTCTGAACTAGGAAACTGCTCAGGAAGAACACAACTTTCTTAACACAGTCAAAAGCTGTTAGGGAACATAGGGAGTGGCAAAATATAATTTACTTCCCTAGAACAAAGAGCTATAATTAGATGTAATTGAGTGAAAGTGAGGAAAAAAGATTGATTAATGTGAAAAAAAAATTGCACTGCCAGTGAAAGGCATTTGTGGGTGGGGAATGTCTCCTACAGAGTTAGAATAAAGAACTTTTATCACAAATAATAAATAATAAAACTCGACTGAGTGAAGCATTAAAGGTAGGGAACAGTCTTGCGTGGGGAAAACTCAGGATAACATATTCTATTTCACCATTTCAGTTTTCTGTTGTTTCTGTTGTGCGTGTGTTTGTTTGCTCTGTTTCTAATGACTTGTGATTGCAATTCTGTGGTGCGAAAATACTAAAAAGCTGTAAAAGACAGAATACAAGCCATTCAGAAGGTTTATCAACACATGTCATGCTTATCACTCATTCAGAGGAACATTCATTCAACAAAGATTGAGTGAGTCCCTAAAATGGGTCAGCATGGTCCTAGGATTTGGGGATACAGAGATGAAAGATGTGGTTTCTACCTTCTGGGCCTTCACAGTGTAGTATGGAGACAGCAGGGAGGTGAAAATCATAAAGAGATTACACCGGGGGCCAGAAGACCATCAATCATTAAGAAATATTTATTAAGTGACAATAATTAATCCTTTTTTTTTTTCATTTTTTAAAACTCACCACAGATTTACTTAGTATTTACCTTGTGGCAGGCCTATTGTATTCACTGTATATACAACAAATCAGAGTCCCTAATTCCATGGAAAAAGACTATAAATAAAATTTTCCACGTAAATACATAATTAAAAACTGCAGGGGCAGCTGATTCAGTCAGTGGAGCATGTGACTCTTGAGTCTGGGGTTGTGAGTTCAAGCCCCACATTTGGTGTAGAGATTACTTGAAAACAAAATCTTTAAAAAAAACAAAACAAAGCAAAACAAAACTGAAATACTTGCTATGAAGAACAGGGTACCATGATAGATTATAACAGGGATGAACCACATCAATTCAAAGGAGAAGACAGTTGAGGTCAGTAAGGATTCTTTATCCAGAGGAAGAAGGAGCTGGGGATGACCCAGGTTCCTGACTAGGTGCCTGTGTAAATGATGCCTTGCATGGAACCAGAATACAGGAGCCTTTCTTCAACAAAAAGGTGTTTGATGTAACCAAATTCCTCAGAGCTAAATACAGTATCTAAAATTACACTTAAAAGTTTTCCTGTAACAGAATTTGCACACTCAAAAGTACAGACAAATTCTTCTTCAGTTTTAAATGGAGTATCAGTTTTAAATGGAGTAGCAAGCCAGGAATATGAAATTGGCTATTTAGCTATCTAAAATTTTTTAGCTATATCCAGGAATAAGTAGGAACTGGCTCAGTTACAATTTGTAAACAGGAAGAATACAGAAATCAAACTGAGGGTCTGAGCACAGTAAAGCTTTAAAAATAAAGGGTATGACTTTTGTATTTATTTGCATTACTCATTTAAAGTTCATAGAAAACATAGGAAATATACTTAAATACTTACATTTATTTTTGAAAGCATTTAATAGAAGCACAAATGACTAGACTTACGCATACATTGATACCCTTCAGTGTGGGATGTATAGTAACTCAAGAGACACTATTTCAGTAAGTGAAAGGCAAGTCTTAAGTTTAGATTATTTTATTAGCTTTATTCTTGCATAATTTTATTTGAAATTAACATTCATCTTGAATATTGTGGCACTATCTTTGAACATGATGTGATTATATTTAAAAGATGAATAAAAATGTTCCCTAGGAGAGTAAAAGGGTAAACCATATTGCCTTTGACAATTGCCTTTGTTTACAATTTGTCTTTATTTTTCCATAGTTGTTCATCCACTAGAAAAATAATTGATAGTAGAAGGAAAGGAGAAAATAGTACTAAAGAAGACAGAAGATTTCATTTTATCTAACATTTAACTTCACACTTGATATAGTAATAATAGATCATACTATCTCTTTTCTGTTTAGAGCTGCAACTCAGTCATTGCCCTTAACTCCAATTCTAAGAACCTCAGGGGGAAGCTCTTGAAATGGCTTTGATATTTAAAATCCCCCATCAGGGGGCACCTGGGTGGCTCAGTGGGTTAAAGCCTCTGCCTTCAGAGTTATGGTCCCAGGACCCTGGGATCAAGCCCCATGTCGGGCTCTCTGCTCAGCAGGGAGCCTGCTTCCGCCAGCTCTCTCTGTGCCTGCCTCTCTGCCTACTTGTGATTTCTGTCAAATAAATAAATAAAATCTTTTTAAAAAAATAAATAAATAAAATAAAATCCCCCATCAGAAATTATATAGGGCCTTGGCCTTTTCAGGGGAAGACAGTGGTGGGAGGCTGGGAAGCTCTGATGAAGGAGGGGCCACTGGGCAGTGGTAAAAGCCCTTGACAAGCTTGCTGCTTTCCCAGCTAAAGGCCTTGAACTTTGAATTCTGTTTTTAGAAAAGCTAAATCGGGAGCAAATACTTTCAGGGTGTTTTGCTCCCAGTATTGCCTTTACTAACAAAACAGCAAAAGCTATAGCCATCAGGTAATACTAAGGAGTCCTGGTGATTTTTAAAAGGAGTAAGAGGGCACCTGGGTGGCTCAGTGGGTTAAGCTGGTGCCTTCGGCTTGGGTCATGATCTCAGGGTCCTGGGATCCAGTCCCCCATCGGGCTCCTCGGCCAGGGGGGAGCCTGCCCCCCCCCCCCCTGCCTGTGTTTCTGCCTACTTGTGATCTATCTGTCAAATAAATAAATAAAATCTTAAAAAATAAATAAATAAAAGGAGTAAGATGCTGAAATCAACTGGGTGTTTCAACAGTAGGCTCAGCATCACAGATCACTCTGAAAGAAAGGTGTGCAAACGACTTGGAGTTTGAGTGAAGGTGGGAATAAAGAGAAAAGGCAGCAATGGTTTCCTTTGACCCTACCACCAAAAGCTTTAATAACCTCCTCAGAATAAAGGAAGCATAACTCTCCCATTATGTCCCTAACCATTTTGTATTCCTGTTTACATACTTGTTATGTTCACGTAGGTTGACAGCTGTGACTCTTGTCCTAAATTACGTGGTGGGATATCTCCCTATAAACAACAGGATCATAACTCATTCCCTACTTGTCTTCAGTATATTCTCATCCACTAAAAGGAGAGTAAGAGCAGGTGGAATGTATTTGATCCAAAGAAAAGAACATGTAGTTAGGAGATTAACCTAATTCTATAAGACAAAGTAATCAAGAAAGCTGTTTACCACCAAATTCCTCCCAGGGCAAAGTGAAGAATTTCAGCCTATTTTGGAAACCAAACTGTTAAAAGTTGTTTAAAAAAAAAAAGAAAAGATAGTAATAAAAAAATAAAGAATAAAAATAAATAACAAATCATATCTGCAATAAAGTAGTTATTCCTCTTTGCTCTGTGTTCCCATGCACCCTGGGCTATCTCGTTATAACATTTACTGTCTGTAATTATGTATTTCTTATCTCTCTCCATTCACTGAAGAGTTAGTTATGACTCCACATTCTTCTTTATATCTTAAGCCTCTCATGTAGTTCATGTTAACACTGAAGTTCAAAAACTCTTCAGCAAAGGTGTAACTGACTGAATGAATGAATAAATGAATGGTGGACTTTTAAAAAAGTAATACATTGGAGTGTCTGGCTGGCTCAGTCGGTAGAGTATGCACCTCTTGATCTCAGGATCATGAGTTTGAGCCCCCATGTTGGGCATAGAGATTACTTAATAAAAAAAATTGTTTTAACTAATATGGTTCAGCCAGATAATAATAACAGTTACTCTCTGAGCATTTGGTGCTACTAATCCTGATACATTGCTAACTATATGCAATATCTTATTCAGTCCTCACATAGGAATCCTATGGCATAGGTATTATTACACTTAATCCATCAATAAGAAAACTGAAATGAGGAAGTTAATTTCACAAACTCTTACAAAGACCAAACTTCATAACTCACCTAGGCTGACTTTTAGGTTGGTGCCCTTCCTATTTTCTGTCTATTTTATTGCCTGTCTTACAGGCAATTTCCAAACAAGCTGTATTGTGATTGAAACAATTATTAATTTCAGAGCCATGTAGATAAACAAGGTTATTTAAAGATGTGTTCAACCATTATTTTACAAACAGTATGTTTCCTGGTAGAAGACACTCCAGAACAGCCCCACATCTTAACTCTTTTCTGTAAATGCTCATAGAGGAACAGTGTTTCACACAATAGATTATAGCTGCAAACATGTATCTGTAAATAAAATTTGAAAATATTTAGCAATTATATATTTATTACTTGAAGGGAACCTGTTGTGAAATCTTTTGTAAAAGTACCCATTTCCTTTCCTCCATCTCACCTGTTTTGAATATTTTATATTATTTCGGGGTTTTTTATAACAGGACACATCAGTACACAATGTACTATTTAAAATTAGTTGTTTGTGTTGTTAAAGAGAAATTGTTATAATATTTTTTATATTTATTTATATATTTATATATTTATATATTTATATTTAAATATATATTTATTTATATATTTATATATATTTATTTATATTTTATATTTATTTTATATTTATCACTTTATATTAAGTGACATTTTCAAATAATTTTATTCTGCTAATTTGGTTGAGAGAACAACAATGGGCAAATGGTTTAGGGGAGGGGCTTGGGAGGGGTGGTAATTATTCCAATAGAATTACTTAATACCTAGAGAGGTCACATAGCTTTGAAATATATCTGGCTGCCACTCAAAGCACCATTTTGGCTTTTAAAGACAATGCACCCAGACGCCTGGGTGGCTCAGTTGGTTAAGCGGCTGCCTTCGGCTCAGGTCATGATCCCAGCGTCCTGGGATCGAGTCCCACATCGGGCTCCTTGCTTGGCAGGGAGCCTGCTTCTCCCTCTGCCTCTGCCTGTGCTTGCTCTCTCTCTCTAACTAATAAATGGATAAAATCTTAAAAAAAAAAATAGATAATGCACCACAGCTTTACCAAAAAATTGTAATAAAAAATAATTAAGTTCAGAATGATAGTATATAATAATAGTTCGATCTTTACTATTATGTTGCAACAAAAAGACAAAGTTATGTCAATGATTTATGTCATTCCACTGGGTTGCAACTTAGGCATTCATCGTAATGAATATGTAAAAAACCAGGTGCTTATGTTGCACTTTAGAATCAACAATCAGCAAAAAGTATATGGTGGAGAATCAGAACCTGAACCAGAATCTAGGCAGAACTTTTTTTCCCCCCAAGCAAGAAGAATATAAGAAATGCAGATTATGTGTGTCAAATATTGACTGTTCCACAAACTTAAGGACAGAGGTATGCAAGGCAAGCCTTGGTGTACAGTTTTAAAAGTATGTCATGAAAAGTGTCAGTGCTGTCTGCCTGGAGCTAGTTCTGCATAGTTTCCAAGTGGTATTTTTATCTTATAATTATGTAAAAAGTCACACTGACAGAAATCCACCAGCACATGTGATAGAATCACATTCTTCACTGGCCATTCCTGAGATGTGTGTAGGTTTTAAAGTATATGGTAGTACAGAGAGGTCAAATCCTAGAAAGGCTTGAATTTTCTATTAGAGTAAAAGATAATGGTGGCAATGGGAAACTATATATTACAATAGAGGGAAATCCAAGACATCTTTCATCTGGCTCCCCTATCTGCTGTCAAGAACCAAGCTGACTTGGAACTGAATATTGCAGTAACTATTGATTTAGTCTTCTCAAAATGATGAAATGTTTGTGTTGGATTGTGAGATTTCATTTAATGTCTTCACATAGCACTTTCATACATTTTGTGTGACATATTATATAACTCTCCAAATTATTTCCTAGTTAAATTAATTAAAAACAAATAACAAAGCAACAGTGCCTTGCTAACTTAAGAGAAATATTAGTCATTCACTTTCATAAGTTAGAAATGTGAAAATCTTCCTCAATTTCTATTTGTCTCTTAACAGCGCCTTCTTCCTCCTCATCCCGATGACCTCCAAATCCTATTATTTCAACCTTTCCTCCTGTTCCAGCATCTACTCTCTTAGTCCAGTTCCTTGTTTTCTCTGATTTCTTTCATTTCCCTGCCATTAGTTTCTCCCTACTCTAGTCTGTTTCATGCAGTGCCACAAAAGCATCTTCAAAATTAAGTTGTAACCATGTCATAATTCTGCTTTTTTTTGAAGTGTTATTTCCTATGGCTCTTTATACCCAAGGACAAAAATTCAGCTTCTTGGGTTCAGCCCTTCTACAGTTTGGCTCCAACCCTAACTCTATGTTTTTTTTTTCCTGCCTCATCAACTTCAACAGTCTTCCACTCAATGTACGTTCTAAAATTCTCACACTCCCCAAAGAGACCATGCCCTTTTTTTTTTTTTCAAAGATTTTATTTATTTATTTGTTAGAGAGAGAGAGAGAGAGAGCGCACAGGCATACAGAGAGGCAGGCAGAGGCAGAGGGAGAAGCAGGCTCCCTGCCGAGCAAGGAGCCCGATGCGGGACTCGATCCCAAGATGCCAGGATCATGACCTGAGCCAAAGGCAGCCGCTCAACCAACTGAGCCACCCAGGCGTCCCGAGACCATGTCCTTTTACACATGATCCCCACAGTCTGGAATGTCCTTCAGGTCAGTTTCACAAATAATGACGTAGGCATCTACTATACACCAGATACTGTTTTGGGGGCTGGAAAACAAAAATAATATAAAGATCCTGTCAGTGAGTCCAGAGTCTCATAGTAAGGGCAACAGGCACACAAACCAATAATAATAATGGACTATGATGCACACAAAATAGAAATATACAGTAAAAGCAGAGGCGGCATAGAGAGGAGAGTGCTAAACTGTCTGGAGGGAGTGGGACAAAGAAGGATGTCAGGGTTCAGATAGACAAGAAGGGAAAGAAAATACAGGAATGACAAGGGGCACTGGGGCAGGAAAGAGCTTCACATTTTCAGGGAGAAGGAAGATCTTCCACATATAATGCAGACACATAAAATACAGTGATGATGAACTATTCAGTTAAAAGTGGTGAAGAGGCTACATTTTGTGGTATGTGTCTTTTACCACAATTAAATTTTGTTTTAATTATTTAAAATAAATGCATGGGGAGAATACCTAAAGACTGGAATACACAACTGCCTATTTTCCCCCTCCTTTTCAGCTTGTCAACTCCTACTCATCTTTTAGGATCAGCTCAGGTATCTAAATAACCCCTTCTTTTGAATCCCCATGTGAAGGGTGCCTGGGTGGCTCAGTGGGTTAAAGCCTCTGCCTTCAGCTTAGGTCATGATCCCAGGGTCCTGGGATCAAGACCCACTTCAGGCTCTCTGCTCAGCAGGGAGCCTGCTTCCCTTCCTCTCTCTGCCTGTCTCTCTGCCTACTTGTGATCTCTGTCAGATAAATAAATAAATAAATAAATAAATAAATAAATCTTTAAAAAAAAAAAAAAGAATCCCCACGTGAAAAGTGAGCTCAAAATGGATGAAAGACCTAAATGTGAAACAGGAATCCATCAAAATCCTAGAGAAGAACACGGGCAGCAACATCTTCAATCTCAGCCACAGCAACTTCTTGCTAGACACATCTCCAAAGGCAAGGGAAACAAAGACAAAAATGAACTATTGGGACTTCATCAAGATAAAAATCTTTTGCACAGCAGAGGAAACAGTCAACAAAACCAAAAGACAACCAACAAAATGGGAGAAGATATTTGCAAATGTTTTATCAGAGAAAGGGCTAGTATCCAAGATCTATAAAGAACTTATCAAGTGCAATACCCCTTGGGGACAAATAATCCAGCCAAGAAATGGGCAGAAGACATGAACATACATTTCTCCAAAGAAGACATCCAGATGGCCAATAGAAACATGAAAAATGCTCAACATCACATGGCATCAGGGAAATACAAACCAAAACCACCATGAGATACCACCTCACACTAGTCAGAGTGGCTAAAATTAATAAGTCAGGAAATGACAGATGCTGGCTAGGATGCAGAGAAAGGGGAACCCTCCTACACTGCTGGTGGGAATGCAAGCTGGTGCAGCCACTCTGGAAAACAGCATAGAGTTTTCTCAAAAAGTTGAAAATAGAGCTACCCTATGACCCAGAAATTGCACTGCCAGGTATTTGCCCCAAACATACAAATGTAGTGATCTGAAGGGGCACCTGCACCCCAATGTTTATAGCAGCAATGTCTACCATGGCCAAACCGTGGAAAGAGCCCAGATGTCCATCAGCAGATGAACGGGTAAAGAGGATGAGATACACACACACACACACACACACACACACACACACACACACACACATGTATATGTATATATGTATATATACTGGAATATTATTCAGCCTTCAAAAATGAAATCCTGGCATTTGCAACAATGTGGATGGCACATAATACCCTAGGGTATTATGCTAAGCAAAATAAGTCAGTCAGAGAAAGACAATTGTCATATGATCTCGCTGATAGGTGGAATTTAAGAAACAAGACAGAGGATCATAGGGGAAGAAAGGGAAAAACAAAACAAGATGAGATCAGAGAGGGAGCAAAACCATGAGGACTCTTAACTATAGGAAATAAACTGAGGGTTGCTGGAGGGAGGGAGGTGGCGAGATGGGGAAACTGGGTGATTGGGCATTAAGGAGGGCACATGATGTAATGAACACTGGGTGTTATATAAGACTGATGAATCACTGACCTCTACTTCAAACTAATAATACCCTATATGTTAATTAATTCAATTTAAATAAAATAAAAAGAATCCCCATGTGATTCCCTCAACCTGTGTTCCCTTTTCTGTGCTCCCTTAGAATGCACAGGCCTCTTTTAGAGTACCTAGTCACAGTGTATGGAAAGTTTTTATTTACTCCTCTGTTTTCCCCAACAAGACCATGAATTCCTTAAGGGCTGGCACCATTACTTATATAAGCATAGATCCTATATCTCTACAAGAATTATTTATTGAATTAAGTTGTTAGTTCACTATTAATTAACCATGTGTCATGGGCGCCTGGGTGGCTAGTGGGTTAAGCCGCTGCCTTCGGCTCAGGTCATGATCTCAGGGTCCTGGAATCGAGTCCCGCATCGGGCTCTCTGCTCAGCAGGGAGCCTGCTCTTCCCCCTTCTCTCTCTGCCTGGCTCTCTGCCTACTTGTGATCTCTCTCTGTCAAATAAATAAATAAAATCTTTAAAAAAAAATTAACCATGTGTCAGACACGATACTAATGTAGCCATACACTACATGCATGATCTCCTTTTACCTGTATAGCAACCACATAAGGATAGATATGATTCTCATTTCCATTTTAAAGACAAGGAAACTGGAATAATGAGAAGGGAGGTATCTGGCCAAAAGTCACACAGTCAGTAGAGATTTGAAACCAGATTGAAGCCACACTGTTATTTTAATGACAAAGGAATAAATCAATAGAAAATGTTTCCAAGGGGATAAAGAAGGAAGTGGAGATCTCGAGTACTATCAGTTGAGAAGATTTAGCAGGAAGAATTGGCATAGTAGGTATCAGACTGTGCTATGTATCTTGCTGAAGTAATTTCATTTAAAATAATTTCAGCCTCATGATATCTCCATGAGATCTAGATACCCTTCAGGACAGTTGGGTCTTGTTGAGAGCTCTCTTCTGGGTTGTAGACTGCCAACTTCTCATCATAGCCTCACATCCTTCACAGAGAAGAGAGCACTGCCTTTTCTTCCCCATAGAAGGGCACTAATCTCATCACCCCTGAGACCACACCCAAACCTCCCAAAGATCCCACTTCCAGATACCATCACAGTGGAGTGTAGGCTTCAGCATATGGATCTGGAGGACATACAGTCAGCCCATAACACTGTGCCAATTAAATCCAGCTTTCTTCCATCTCTAACCTGAACCTTCTTGGCTATATCACTATAAATTCATGACTACTGATCTCAAGTGTAGCCTTCATGTGCCTGGAAATTATACTTCATTTTCTGTGTCTCTCGTTCACTCTCCCACTGCCATTCTTCATCTCTCTTACCTGATGACTTTGCTTACTATTTCATCCAGAAAACACAAGGAATCAGAAGAAAAATTCCCCAGCTTCCACTACTGCATTTATTCACTTTCCTGCATCTGAGTCCATATGCTCTGCCCTGCATCCTGTTATATGCATTGATCATGTTCCTACCCAAGGCCAGTGCTTTCTCTTCTACACCAGATCCTGTCTGTCTGCCTTACTCCAGTATGCTTAAATATCCCTCCAACAATGCTCCCAGCTTTCTTCAGGTGATCAATTTTTCCCTTTCTCTTTGGATCATTCCCATCAGCATCAAACCCGTTGCAATTTCTCTCATCTTAAAATAAACAAAGCAAAAACTCAAAACTTCACTTACATTCATATCCTCCTTCAATTTCCTGTGCCATTATAGAAAAGCTTCTCAAAAGAGCTGTCTGTTCTCATGCTCAAATTCCTCTACTCCCATCTTCTGAGTTCTCTTCAAATAGGTTCACCACTCATCAATAGAGTGAAACTTCTCCTATTAAGGATACCAATGGTCTTCATTTTGTCAAATGTAAAAATATGTTCCCAATCCCCATCTTTTTTGGACTATCAGCATTTAACACAGTTGATGTTGCCTACCTGATGTTGAAACTTTGTTTAGCTTCCAGAACACCATACTCTCATGATTTGTTTTCCTTTCTGGCTAGCTCCTTCTTTGTCTTCTTTGCTGATTCATTCTCAACACCCCAAGCAAAATCCATTCATATTCAATGCCCTCTAATTTAGAAAAAACAATGTAGTTCATTTTCAGCAAATGTGCTTTCCTGATTTTATCTTCTCATCTGTAATTTAATTAGTTTTCTTTCTCTGAGCATATACCAACTGTCTAACAGAGGAGCCTTAGAGGTATGCTGGGTGGTGAAGGGAAACCAGGTCACAGATAACCAGTTACTCACTGATCCTTGTGTGTCCTCTCTGTTGTAGTGTGTTCCTGTCATCCAGTTGGATCAGCAGTCCTTCCTTTCAGCTCAGTAACCTTCTGTGACCCCAGCAATGGTGACTGCCCTTGCAAGCCTGGGGTGGCAGGACCACACTGTGACAGGTGTATGGTGGGATACTGGGGCTTCGGAGACTACGGCTGTAGGCCCTGTGACTGCGCAGGGAGCTGTGACCCACTCACAGGAGACTGCATCAGCAGGTGAATGCTCATGGCTCTTGCTCTGTCCCTGGTCATTCAGATTCTTCTGACAATCTGATAGTGATCTGGAAAATCTTACATGCTGTCAGTGGAGCAAAAATGTATTTGCACAGCATTTTAAAGAATCCTTGTCAAATTGCAGAGTAATTTGTTCTTGCAAGATTCTAGAAATGGTCTGGTTCATTTTGCAGAATAAATTCTTCTTAATAATAGGCCCTTAGAGCACTATTTCTGAAAACCAAAAGGATGGGAAGGTAGTGCCCGATTAGGTTTAAGTCTCCATACATATGTTCATTTTGTTCAAGTTCTAAGAAAGTCCTTAACTTCATCATTTTCTGTTTTATTAGCAGCACAGACATAGACTGGTACCATGAAATTCCTCACTTCCATCCCATGCACAATAAAAGCGAACCAACCTGGGAATGGGAGGATGAGCAAGGATTTTCTGCACTTCGACACTCAGGTGAGACAATGGATATAACCAGTTATCATATTTCCAGGTCTGACCTCTAGTAACAGTGATTCATGACAAATTAGAAAACAACCCTTGGATCCTAGCAAGGGAACTCTTTAGTTCTGAGGTTAATGAAGTAGTGACACCCCTGCCGACAAGCATAAAACTATTAAAGAGAGCCAAAGAGTATTTTAACAAGATTTTATTTTCTGATTATTAGAGCAACATTTCTAATTAGTATAGGAAATCTGGAAAATGCAAAACATGACAGTAAAAAAATATCAAATCTCATTACCCAAACCATTAGATTTTTGGTTTGTTTCCCTCTCTAAAACATACTGTTTTACATGGGTGAGAGCTAATTGAATATCTCAGGTTTGGAAATGGAGAAATTCGTTTAAAAGAAAAATATTAGTACAGACCTAGCATAACTTTGTATACACAAAGCTAAGGGTGAACTCCTTATGTTTTATCTTTTTTGCAACTAGAAAACAAAAATAATTTTACAAACTAATTATAAGCCAAATAACAAAACTAATAAAATTCAAATTAACACCATTAATTAAATAATGATTTAATGATTTCAGAAAAATTTAATCATTTCAGAAAAATGATTTTTACTGAAGCCAAAACACTCTTTCCTACATAAATATGGTTCTTTAAATCTACCAAGTCTGTATACTATTTCCTCTAACTCAGTTTTCTTATGATGTTTATGTTTGTTTGATGAGCATGCTGTGATATTGGTGTGAATACATGGTTTCTGTGTTCATCCCGCCTCCATTCTTTTTTTTTTTTTTTGAAGATTTTTAATTTATTTTTATTTTTTTATAAACATATAATGTAACCCCATCACCTTCTCCTGACACCCCTTCCCCCCGCCCCCCTCAGTTTGTTTTATGACATTAAGAGTCTCTTTTGGTTTGTCTCCCTCCCGATCCCATCTTCTTTCATTTTTTCTTTTCCTACCACCTTAACCCCCACCCCTGTTGCACCTCCACTTCCTTATATCAGGGATATCATATGATAGTTGTCTTTCTCTGACTGACTTATTTCGCTAAGCATAATACCCTCTAGTTCCATCCATGTCGTCACAAATGGCAAGATTTCATTTCTTTTGATGGCTGCATAGTATTCCATTGTGTGTATATATATGCTACATCTTCTTTATCCATTCATCTGTTGATGGACATCTAGGTTCTTTCCATAACTTGGCTATTGTCGACATTGCTGCTATAAACATTTGGGTACATGTGCCCCTTCGGATCACTACGTTTGTATCTTTAGGGCAAATACCCAGTAGGGCAATTGCTGGGTCATAAGGTAGCTCTATTTTCAACTTTTTGAGGAACCTCCATGCTGTTTTCAGAGTGGTTGCACCAGCTTGCATTCCCACCAACAGTGTAGGAGGGTTCCTTCCCCTTTCTCTGCATCCTTGCCAGCATCTGTCATTTCCTGACTTGTTAATTTTAGCCATTGTGATTGGTGTGAGGTGGTATTTCATTGTGGTTTTGATTTGTATTTCCCTGATGCCCAGTGATGTGGAGCACTTTTCCATGTGTCTATTGGCCATCTGGATGTCTTCTTTGCAGAAATGTCTGTTCATGTCCTCTGCCCATTTTTTGATTGGATTATTTGTTCTTTGGGTGTTGAGTTTGCTAAGCTCTTTATAGATTTAGGATACTAGCCCTTTATCTGATATGTCATTTGCAAATATCTTCTCCCATTCTGTCAGTTGTCTTTTGGTTCCACCTCTGTTCTTCTTGTAGAAAGTCAAGTTGTTCTATTTAGCACCAACTGGCTCCATAACACAAACACAAATGTGGGCATGAAATCTTCTGTAAGCATTTGGTTATAAAGTGCTTCCCAGGTGATCCAAAGGAAACTTAATAATAAATTTTTTAAAAATTTTAGTGGGATATAATTGACATATAACTTATTAGTGTAGGTATACAACATAATGATTCTTTATTTGTATGTACTGTGAAATGTTCACCAAAAATTTCTTTTTATTAAACATCACAAATGCCAAAAATGTATTGTGAACACCCATATACACACCCATATATACAGTGTTACCAAATTTTAAGTTTTGCAATAGTTGTTTCATATTTTTATTTAAATTTTAAAGTGTTATAAATACATTTGAAGACCTGCACCAATCTCCAACTTTACTAGCCTTCCTTACTCCACAGAAAAGCTACTAACGAGAATTTTGGTATTTATTATTAACTTTCATGTTTTTATTATTTTGTTACTTCTATAAATAAAAAGTGTTTTTAAAATTGCATGTACATGGGGCACCTGGGTGGCTCAGTGGGTTAAGCTGCTGCCTTCAGCTCAGGTCAAGATCCCAGGGTCCTGGGATCGAGCCCCACATTGGCCCCTTGCTCAGCAGGGAGCCTGCTTCCTCCTCTCTCTCTCTCTGCCTGCCTCTCTGCCTACTTGTGATCTCTATCTGTCAAATAAATAAAATCTTTTTAAAAAATGCATTTACATGATAACCTACCTATGCCTTTAAAACTTTTCTTTGTTCTGAGTATGTATTTTTTTAGATTTAAGCATTCTATTGTTTGAATATGACACTTTTTATTCTCTCATTATTTGCCATTTAGGATATTTTTAATTTACAATTTCCCACTGTTATATGTAATGCTACAATGAATGTTCTTTTTTTAAATAATTTTTTAAGGATTTTATTACTTATTTGAGTGAAAGCAAGACCCAGAGGATGGGGAAGGAGCAGAGGGAGAGCGACAAGCAGACTCCCAACCCAGCAGGGAGCACAATCAACTGAGCCATCCTAGTGCCCCAACAAATGCTCTCTTAAATGTGAATTGGTGCATTTAAGGAGTTTCACTAGAGCAGGAGTTGGCAAACTAGCCCTCAGACCAAATTTGGCCTGCCAACTGTTTGTCTACACTGCACAAGCTAATTGCTCTAATGTTTACAGTTATAATTTAAGAAGTTATATTAATATCTACATAGTATCTTTAATTTTGTCTCTTAGCCCATAAATCCTAACACATTTATTATCTATCCCTTTATAGAAAATGTTTGTTGACCCTTCTCCTAGGGTACAACCTAGCCACTGTTGGGTCAAGTATGCTTTTTTATCAAATTTACCAATATTGCCAAATAGATTTCCAAAGTGGTTATACAGATTTGCAGTCTACCAGCAAAGTATGACATCCTGTTGCTTCATATCCTCACTGATTCTTTGTGTTTTTTTAACAAATTTTTATATAATACACACAAGGGACCAAGCACTATTCTACCTCACTAATGCTGACACAATTCAACTCATTTAATATTTTTGGGCTTCTACAGTTAACATTTTCAAATCTCTCAACTTTTGACAATATGATGATTATGGTCTGGGACCTTGCCATTTTAAATTGTATTTTTCTGATTACTAACAGTTTTAGTAATTTTTCATGCTTTCTTAGCCATTCAGGTCTCTTTTTCTGTGTATTTCCAATTTTGTCATTTTCTCACTAATTAGTAATTCCTTATAAATTCATTCATCTACCCAACAAATATTTATTGAATACCCATAATGTATGCTAGTACTATAAATACAGTCAGAGAACAGAACAGATTAAAAAGCCCAGGCTCCAAGGAGCTTACATTCTTGTGGAATAAGACAACTAATATATAGGTAAAATATTTAGTGTCATGTTATTTAATACAATAGAGAAATAAAGCAGGGAGGAGATGATAAGTGTGGCCAGGAGGGGCATAATTTTAAAAATGTGATCAAGGAAAATCCTGTAGAAGGTGACATCTGAGGTTAAAAAACAAAACAAAACAAAACAAAACACTAAACTAAACTGAAAAAAAAGGAAGAGAGAGTGAGGTATACAGATAAAAGAGGGTGAAGAATTTAGGCAAAAGAAACAGCAAGTGCAAAAGCCCTGAGGTCAGCAAGGAGACCAGGGTCATGGGGGCAGAGTAAGAAACAACAATTTTTTAAAAAATATTTTATTTATTCATTTGACAGAGAGAGAGATCACAAGTAGGCAGAGGGGCAGGCAGAGACAGAGAGAGGGGGAAGCAGGCTCCCTGCCGAGCAGAGAGCCCAATGCGGGGCTCGAACCCAGGACCCTGGGATCATGACCCGAGCCGAAGGCAGAGGCCTTAAACCACTGAGCCACCCAGATACCCCGAAACAACAATTTTAATACACTTTCATAGAAAACTTATGGACTCTTCAAGAATCAAGAACCCAAATTTGAGAAACACTGGTACTTACAATTCTGTGTCATGGTTTTTTCACTTAACATAATCTTATGATCATTTTCCTAATGGTTTCATTTTAGTTCACAACAGGAAAGAATGTAGGAAAGATGAAGGAATACAACGTAGTCATATTTATCTTTTTTAGCATTTGAAAAAGAAAAATCTTTTCCATTGATTTTTTACCTTAATGCTAAATAGTCTGAATTCTGTAATTTTAACTTTAATCACTTTTGAAACTTTTCTTCTGTTTTTCTAACACAATGGTTTTCATAATTATTCAACTTTGCCTGCTAAGCCAAATCTGTAAAAATCAAGTGTTTAGGACCATAGGACATTCATTAACCCAATCATGTTACTAAGGAGCTGGCAACACACCAACTCAGCACATAACGTGCTGGCATCAGAATCACTCCAGACTCACATCCACAGCAGCTGTTAGGTCTGTAATACCCGAGAGAGTCTCTGAAATTCATCTGGAAGAGCTCCAGTTTGAGGAAGCCATTGTTTGGTTTCCTGCTAAATATCAGTATTCCCATTGGGTATAGAATAGTGCTGTGCTCGTGGCACCTTTTTTAAACAAAAGAGAAAGAATGGTAATCAGGTTTTTTTTAATTAATTTTTTTAATTTTTATTTAAACATATAATGTAACCCCACCACCCTCTCCCAACACCCCTCCCTCCCACCCCCTCAGTTTGTTTTATGACATTAAGGGTTTCTTTTGGTTTGTCTCCCTCCTGATCCCATCTTGTTTCATTTATTCTTTTCCTACCCCCTTAACCCCCACCCCCGTTACATCTCCACTTCCTCATATCAGGGAGATCATATGATAGTTGTCTTTCTCCAATTGACTTATTTCGCTAAGCATAATACCCTCTAGTTCCATCCATGTCGTCGCAAATGGCAAGATTTCATTTCTTTTGATGGCTGCATAGTATTCCATTGTATATATATACCACATCTTCTTTATCAAAGAATGGTAATCAGTTTTTGAAGCACCATAATTCATCCTCAAATATATGTGCCTACTACCTATCTATTTACCTACCATAAGTTTCCCAAACTAGAAATATAATGCACTATACCAACAAGATACCCTTAACTTCTACTACTTCTTAGGAGATAGAGAACATTAGATGTAAAATTTTACCTCCTATGCAACAAATCTAGCCTTAATTAGTACCACAGAACTTATACAACAAAACTGGATTTAAATAGTTCCAGAGAATTTGTATAAGAAATCTGGTTTTAACCAGTACCACAAAACTGTAAATAGTATTCTAATAGCCCAATATTAATACTAACTAGGTTTTTCTTCCCTTCCAGGTTTCCTTTAAGAAAACACATCTGAGTTAAAGCCTAATCAACAAAGATTCATTCAAAAACAAATTTTAGGGGCATCTGAGTGGCTCAGTTGGTTAAGCATCAGATTTTTGGTTTCAGCTCAGGTCATGATCTCAGGATTATGAAATGAGCCCCTCAAAGGGCTCTCTCGCTCTCCCACCCCCTCTGCCCCTCCCTGCCACTCTCTCTCAAATACATAAATAAAATCTTTTTTAAAGGTGATTACAATGGTAATCTTTATGAAAAAAAATTTAATGTCTGATTTCTTAACATATGAAAAGGGAGTATTGGAAAACGACCACAAAAAGATCTTCAAATAACAGAACTTTGTATGTTCTAATTGGCTGAAGGACTACAAAGAAAAATATCATTGAGTAATAATATATACCATTTGGAGTTCCATCAGGTTTTTTAGCACGGTAATTACCATACTCTCCAGCTTTGGTGGAATTATCAAAGGCCGCAGGCTATCTACCTAGGTTACTCCAATTTCTGAATGAGTAACCCTCTCTGCCATGTTTAGATTATATGCAATATTATTTAACAAATCACAATAGCTAATTTTAAGCACCGTAGATTCCTCATTCCCACTATTTAATTCCACTGTGATTTTCCAGTTGCATATCTCATTCTCTAGTTTCTAGAGCTGCTTTAGTTAGAGCCAATATGTCACTATTTGCCACATCACCATATCTACCCAACCTCGTCTCACCAGAATCATACTCTCATTTCCACGTGGATGTTTTGTCAGCAACTCTAATTCATTATATTCTCCTCATACTAGGCATCTGTTGTTTTTGCCTAACCAGATCCATTTCCCCTTTATTCCTGCTATTTTCTGTGGTAGCTCAACCCAATTTTGCTCTGGGGAGCCACACTTCCCCACACTCCATTTAATACAGTCTTGGCCAGGCCAATCAGATGTGCTCTCCCCGGAAATTAAATCTTGAGCTGAGAGGGACAAGGTCTGAAAGTGATCCCAGTTCATGATTCCAACAGCAAATCCATGAAAGGGGCTGCACAACAGCTCCTGCTACCTAGATCTCTGCAGTTCTCCTGATTCATGCCTTTTCTGAGTTCTGGTCCTTCAGCTTTTTCTCCTCTCTGAGCTACTCCATATCCCTTCAACAATTAAGTTAAACCACCGATTGCTACAAAAAGCCTTAAGTTGTACTCCCCTGAAGTGTTCTCCTCCTAACTTCCTTATTTCCGTTAGTAATACTTCAATCTTCATCACCTAGGCTCCAAGGTAACAGGAAAACTCCAAGTTCAATCTTAGGCTTCCTCTTCCAATCCATTGACAAGATTTTTAGACCCTAAGTCTGCAGCCTCCCTTAATATTTTTTCCTCTCTAGACCTACAGCCACCTCTTTAGTTCAACTGAGCCACATTTCATCTGACTTAAGACAGTACAGTGGAAAGATCAGGGGCTTCAGATTCTCCCAAACCCAGGCTAAAAATCTGGCTCTTCTACTTGTTAGTTATGTTGCCTTGGACAAGCTAATTAGCATCTCTGAGCCTTTATTTTTTCATTTGTTAATAATGTCTACCTCATAAGGTTATTATAAATATCAAACAAGATCATAACATTCCTTATATAATTTATGGCTTGTGGTTGGCACTCAATTCAGTTACTGCTGCTCTCATCAGTTTCATCAGCTTCTAACTGGTCTCTACTTCCATTTTCTCTCCATTTCAGTATTACTGATACAGTATATGTCTTATTTCATGTAATTTCTCCAATCTGATAAGCTTCAAAAATTCCCCTTTATCAATGGGCAAAATGGGTGAAGGGGAGTGGGAAATACAGACTTCCATTTATGAAATTAGTAAATCATGGGAATAAAGGCATAGCATAGGGAATATACTCAATGGTATTGTAATAGCATTGCCTGGTGACAGATGTTAGCTACACTTGTGGGAGACACAGTATAACATATAACTTGTTGAATCACCTGAAGCTAATGTAACATTGTGTCTTAACTGTACTCAAATTTAAACAAAAATTCTCTTTCTCTAACAATTTAAATTCAGGCCTTAACTGCCTATTAATCAAGGTCCTCCATGGTACCTACTACTATCCACAATTCAGTCTGTATCCAGGAAAAACAGAACCACTGACTTTTCCATGAACACACTCAGCCCTTCTCTCTTTCATTTATTTCCTCACTCTTTTATCTCTACATTCTTGTCAAATTTATACCTGTCAGAATCCTAGAAGAGTAAATAAATATAAAACACCTAAAATAGTGCTTGGCACACAGTAACTTCTCCTTAGTAAATGTTACCAACTTCCATGCCACTCAATGCCTATGAAATGCAATGCATGAGGGCAGAAGGAGAGGGATGAAAAATTATATCGAATTGTTAAGTAAGTAAGAAGGGAAATTCTACCCCTTCTGGGTTCTAGGAATATAAAGATAAATAAGATGTCATCAAGGATCACAGTTTGGAGAAGAAGCAGATAAATCAATGAGAATGCTATGTATAGACTCTATCAAATACTAAGAAAAAGGCCTTTGACTCTGTCAAAGGCATTTTGAAAGTCTTCCACAGGGCCTGGCAAAAGTCTGACACAAAATAACTGTCATACATTATTTAAACTGTTGGGAGAAAGCACCCTACCTATTCTTCAGAGTCCATTTCAAAACCTTCTTCGGCCATGTAGCCTTTTTCCATCTTCCTAAGATGTGGCCCTCCCACCCAAGCATATCGTACCTGTCTTAGAACACTTACCACTGTGTGTACACTTGCTTTATTCACCTTACTGAATTGTAAGCTTCAGGCAAATATTGTATATTGCTCATCTTTATATATTCTGAAGTATATAGCATCATGTCCTGCACATAATAGGTGTTCAATAAATACTTTTAAGTTGGATGGCATTACCTTCAAAGGACTTGCTCAATTATTTCACTATATTTGACTTTTGCAGTGGTGGTCATTAATTGTAAAAAGACAGTTGTCTTTCCTCTAGTTTATCTATTCAGTTGTTCCATTCCATTAACATGGAATCTTAATACTGGACTATATCTGTCATAACATCAATTATAAGCATTAAAATATATAATTGTTCCTACTTCTATTTTTCTTAAGTCAATACCTTATTGAATGGTAACTAATTCAATTTAGAAAGTGACTCTACTTTGTTTAAATGACTTTTTATGGTTTCTTAGTACTTATGGATTATGTTGTATGAATCACTCAAGCCTTAAAGAGTTCTACCACCTGATACCTAAAACTAAGATAACACTATATATTAATTATACTTCAGTTTAAAAAATAAGCTATGATACCTGGATTTACTTGCTGGGTTTTTTTTTCTCTTCTTTGTTTCTAAATAACTAACATTATTTTTCATTTGCTTTCTGTAGGTAAATGTGAATGTAAAGAACAGGTGTTAGGAAACTCCAAGGCATTCTGTGGGATGAAATATTCATATGGTAAGTCTGAAATCTTTGAATGCTTCTAAGAATCTATTCAAACCAAGTCCAAAGAGTTTTTTTTAGGAATTGGGAGGCTTAGTCTATGGCATTCTCAATATATCAAAGCATTAGTCTTATATAATAATACCTAATAATGATGGTGTTGAATGTTCTGGTGAGGGCAGGAAGCTAGTCTAGCAAAGGCAAGGCCATCTTACTATAAGGAAAAGAGACAAATAACAAAAAGTGAAAAACCATGATGCATAATCTTTTCTTATTGATGCTTTTTGTGTTATAATCTAAAAGGGAAGTCTCTGGCCACTAAAATGATTCCTGTACCAGTTTCATATAGTAATTCCAGTTTTGAGTAGCAATCTGGGCCAGTTATCATGTAGTAATACTAAGAAAAATCAGTTCAAACACTATTTCACAGTGATTAAGAGCTCAAATTCTGGATTCAGACCTATATGGGTTTGGTTTCTGGTCTATTGCATGGGTAACTTAATCGCTCCAGACTTCATCTGTAAAATAGGGATGATGCCAACTGTCCCATAAAATGGAATTTTTGAAAAGCAGACAGCATAATATCTAGCACACACTATATGCTCAGTAACTGGAAGGGGAAAGAAAGAGAATGTATATTTGGAAAGCACTGAGATTAGCTGCCCACCCAAGCCTCTTCCCTGCCCTCTCTGTATATTATTCTAGACTCTTGTACCTTTCAAATACCAGGAAAATATAGATAAAGGAAAATGTCACTGCCCTAAGTAAAGACTGTTACTATCTTCAAATTCTAAATGGCTTTATGTTTACTATTAAAGCAAATTAGATGCCTTATCTTGCCAACATATTCCTGACTAGTACCTAAGGCTTTTTATTGTTCTGTAATTCATTCTGCCTGAAAGGCACATTACAATGAAGAGAAAATTTTAAGTCATGATTTCTGAAACCAAGTGTTTAGGTTCTTGATAACATTGTATTTAATCTCCTAAAAGATCAAAAATTAAATGTTAAAAACCTCATAAATCTTATCTAAAATTACATACATATTTCCCTCCTTTCACCTGACAACTTGGCTAAATAATAGAAGAAAATTTTTGAAATGTATAGTGTTCAATAAAGAAAAGTTAGTTTAGAGAAAATGGTATTTGCTATCAAAAGCAAAAAAACATGACAATTTTGTTCAAATGTAGTCAGGTTAGTGGAAATATCAACTGGTTTTGAATATTACATATATTTAGTAGCTCTCTAAATTTACAAACAACTGCATCTTTTAATACAACTGTATTCTTTTCTGCTTAAGAAAACACTTGGGACGCCTGCGTGGCTCAGTGAGTTAAGCCTCTGACTTCGGCTCAGGTCATGATCTCAGGGTCCTGAAATCGAGCCCCACATTAAGCAGGCAGAGAGAGAGGAGGAAGCAGGCTCCCTGCTGAGCAGAGAGCCCAATCTTTAATAAAAAAAAAAAAAAAAGAAAGAAAACTTGGATACTCTTAATGTAATTAAATATCTTGTTCTTATTAGATGCAATATACCTACAAACTTGGGAAAAAATGGTTTCTCCCTCCCCAATCTACTAATGGGGGGGAGGACTTGATTCATTTGTTTATTCCTTTGGCAAATACTCATTAAGCTATAATAGTGAGTAGATGAGGTCCCTGTTCTCTTTGAGTATACAGTCTAGTAGAAAAACAATCGTGAACATTTGTTGAACATTAGCCGTGAGCGGGGCACTATACTACATACCATTCATGTGTTTATCTTATTGGGATTCCAGCCTAAATTCTACCTCTAACTGACTTGTTATGCAAATTTGGTAAGTTCATTTAATTTCTTAAAACTTGCTTCCTCAAAAAAAAAAAAAAAAAACTTGCTTCCTCAAACATAAAACAAGACTAGATGAACTCTTAAGACCCATTAAAAATCTAAAATTTGGTGACTCTATATAAAACTGGAGAAAGACAACTACCACATGATCTCCCTGATATGAGGAAGTGGAGATGCAACGGGGGTGGGAGTTAAGGTGGTAGGAAAAGTAAAAATGAAAGAAGATGGGATCAGGTGGGAGAAAAACCAAAAGAGACTCTTAATGTCATAAAACAAACTGAGGGGGGTGGGGGGAAGAGGGGTTGGGTGAGGGTGGTGGGGTTACATCATATGTTTAAATAAAGCTTAAATAAAGTAAAAAAAAAAATGTAAAAAAAAAAAAAAACTGTTATCTGACAACCATATTCTCAGGAATTGGGACCAACCAGTATAGGGTTCCCTCAATACATGAATTTTCCATCAAGATATAGTTGAGAACATAAGAACTCTTCTGACAATATAGGACACTACATCCAGGGTTCCTTAGGTGTACTTTTTTCCCCACCCCAAATTGTTCCATTCCTTAATCCCCAGCCACATCCAACTCACAGATGGAAGAGCATAGCGTAATAGAATTGTGAGTTATAGAGAATACTGAAGCTCTGCCATCATGTGGAAAGACAGCCACCCTAACCCCAGTCAGCTTGCATTTTACATCCAGGGGAGAAGATTAAATAATCAATGTTTAATTATTTAATCTCTTTAGAATATGTAAAATATATTCTGGCAGTGACATTTTGTTTGTTCTTTGATGTAACTTAAATACACAATGAACCACAGAGTAAAATATAGTCAGAATCTAAATATAAAACATTCTACTTCCTGGGGCACCTGGGTGGCTCAGTAGGTTAAAGCCTCTGCCTTTGGCGCAGGTCATGATCCCAGGGTCCTGGGATTGAGCCCTGCTGCTCTCTGCTCGGGGGGAGCCTGCTTCCTCCTTTCTCTGCCTGCCTCTCTGCCTACTTATGATCTCTGTCAAATAAATAAATAAAGTCTTTAAACAAAAAAAATACATTCTACTTCCTGTACACCTTCTTTCTATTTGGATTTGATAGCTAAATGTGTCTAATACTATGTTTGAAGTAGGCAAATGGCTGATAATCTCTTAGCATAACGATATAGGAAATAGTGATTGAAAATGTCTAAGAAGAAAGAGTATAGTTAATATAGATAAATAAGGTGAAACCAATGGAAAAGTTAGTGAGCCTAATGATTTTTTTCTAATGATTTTTTATTTTAGTTTTTTTAATTCCAGTATAGTTAACACAGTTTTATATTAGTTTCTGTTATATAATACAGTGATTCAACAATTCTACATATTACTCAGTGCATGTCAAGTTGAGCTTAATGATTTTTAAAGCAAATTTACATCATCATTAACTTTTCCATTATACTCTGCAATGCATACTTAAGTTATTCCAAGTTCAAAAAGCAATATAAAATTCTATAGTATTCCAATGAGGAAGTGGAGATGCAACGGGGGTGGGGGTTAAGGTGGTAGGAAAAGAATAAATGAAACAAGATGGGATCGGGAGGGAGACAAACCAAAAGAGACTCTTAATGTCATAAAACAAACTGAGGGGGGTGGGGGGGGAGAGGCGTTGGGAGAGGGTGGTGGGGTTACATTATATGTTTAAATAAAAAAAGCTTATATAAAAAAAAATTCTATGCATTTTGACGTTACGAATTGTGTTGTTACAGTGTTAAAAATAAAGATTTTATCAGCTCATGACAAAGGATCTCATGCTGAGGTCAACGTGAAGATAAAAAAAGTCTTAAAATCTACCAAATTGAAAATTTTACGAGGAAAACGAACATTATATCCAGAATCATGGACTAACAGAGGCTGCACTTGTCCAATCCTCAATCCTGGTAAGCATTAGACTCTTCTAGCTTAATAAATACTTTGTCTCTGCTGATTTGCTCCTTGTCTTTTTTTTTTTTTAAGATTTTATTTATTTATTTATTTGTTAGAGAGAGAGAGAGAGAGAGAGAGAGAGCACAGGTAGACAGAGTGGCAGGCAGAGGGAGAAGCAGGCTCCCTGCCGAGCAAGGAGCCCAATGCGGACTCGATCCTAGGATGCTGGGATGATGACCTGAGCCGAAGGCAGCTGCTTAACCAACTGAGCCACCCAGGTGTCCCTGATTTGCTCCTTGTCTTAACATTCGCTAAACCACAACTGAAATAAACTCACCAAAAGTATCTCTCCTTTTCACCATCTGAATTCTGGGCAAAATCCAAATGGAATTCTTTGAACTGACATCAAAAAATTATTCTCTTCCACAGGTTCTATAAAAATAAAATATTTTAAAATCCAGCAGTATAGTATTTTCTGCCCTAAAAGAGAAGTCTCAGCTTGGTTCCAGGTGCCAGTAGCATAGAAAACACTTTCATAAATTTAGATGCCACTAACACTTCATCTGAAAGCAAGGTCCTATTAAAGTGCCCTAGGTAGAACTTGCTCCCAGAGGAAATTCAAATGCAAAATTCCATCTGTGCAAATAATATTGAATTCATTTTTTACAATTGCATGAGAAGCATCTGTGTCTCCTGGATAGAAAACAACTCTCAAATTCTCATCATCTTGTTTTTCATTAAATGATCATTCTGATTTCAAATTAGAAACAGCAGAAATTAAAACAACAACAACAACAACAACAACAACAAACCACTGTAGAATTAAATTAAGAGAATTTGCATCTTCAAATGTAATTATAGTGGAAGAGCCAAGTTAGTTAGTGTGGGATTCTTACCTTTACACTCTGGAAGTACACTTTCATATGGTGTCATAAGCTGCTTATTTCTCTGTCTCCATTAAATTTGAGGATGGGATTTAGATATTTGATTATAGCATCTCTAGGACTTACCACTAGTACCTAAATAATAACATAGTACCCAGATAGTAAGTTCTATTAAAACAAAACATATCCTGGATTTTGATGCTTGTTCCCCTTGCTATGTTAGGGAAATTCTCTACAATAATCCTCTCCAGTATACCTTCTGCTCCTATTTCTCTTTCTTCTTCTTCTGGAATCCCAATTATTCTAATGTTGTTTCGTCTTATGGCATCACTTATCTCTCGAATTCTCCCCTCGTGGTCCAGTAGTTGTTTGTCTCTCTTTTACTTGTGATCTCTATCAAGTAAATAAAAATAAAATAAAATAAATTTTTAAAAAAAGATGCATATATGGGATTTGGGAGCTTGTAAGCAGTGGGATAGCTCTACCTGCTTCTTAAAACAGCTGCAGTGCACTTATTCGCATGGTTGCCATTACTGAGAAAATCATTTCTTCCCACTCATATTCCTGTGCTGTCTAGTTCTCCCAAAGCTGTATTTTTTTTCTTTTTCTTGTTAATGGTTGGCTTTAAAATATAGCTTTCTGTTAATAAATTTTCTTAATTCCTAAAAAAAACAAAAAACAAAAAAACAAACATATCTGGGAGGACACCTGAGTGGCTCAGTCCATTAAGCGTCTGCCTATGATCCTGGAGTCCAGAGACTGACGCTCCTGTGCAGCTCCCTGCTCACTAGAGAGGCTGCGTCTCCCTCTGGCTCCCTCTTCCCCTGCTTGTACTTGCATTTTCTTTTTCTCTGTCTCCCTCTCTCTCTGACAAATAGTCTTTTAAAAAACCTTTCGTATTTCCCACTTCATGTAGTTGCCATTTGTGTCTTAGTTGCACTGCTAATACAGGTGCATAATTTATGTTTTGTATCTAGTTCCTTTCAAATAAAAGTCCAGGGAACCCCGTTGTGTTTGTAAGAAGTCACTGTGGTCTTTGATTAATAACTGAAAGAGATAATTGAGTGACAAAGAAAAAAGAGAAACTATCAATGAAATATTCCCCCCAACCTGTTTAGGACGTATTTTTATATTTAAAAATATAAAACTCTTGAATTTTTGGCTGTTGACTAATCTCTTACATCTTTTCATACCATTTTTATATTTTTAAAATGCATTTAAATTTCAATAAGGAAAAGGAAATGATGTTTTAAATAATAAATATGTTTCTGAAGAACAAATGAAGTAATCAGAATCTTAGATTTTGAACATAAGAAATGAAGAGTCCTTAATTTAAGTTCTACTTCCCAATAATCTGTGTAGAGGCTCGTCCTATAAGCACTTTCTATCTTGAAAAAAGAAAAAATAGCCTGCCCAGTTTTTTAGTAAGACAGTTAAAAAAAAAAAAAAAAGCTTTGAACATCTAGCCACCCTCCAGGATGTGAACTATATTTCTGCTAGAGTCAAAGAATCAACTGAGTTCATCACAATTGAAACCATAAGTGCAATTATTCAAAGAATTCTTAAAAACATGTTTACTCGCTTTGAAGAAAAGACGGGAACCTGCCAAAGCAAAACCAGACACTCTTTTATTTCACTTTGTTTTTCCATTTTTACAAGTTCAATAGCTAAGGCCAAAGAAAGCTGATAAGAAAATTCGGAAACCTTACACGCCAACTAGCTTCCTCTGCTACTTTTTGAACAGGAACAATCTAATTGGCAACCCTGCAAATTCATTCATTCCTACATTCATACATACATTAATTCATTCAGTCAATCAATTTAGAATATCAAGACTAGCACTAAACTATTACCTTTCCTTTTTCTATGGAAACAAAATAAACTTTGTGCCCTTAAACATGTAGTAAAGTAGATGTCGAAAGCAAAAAAATAGGAAAGTAAAAAGTAAATGCTAGTATGTGATACAACAGATAACATTGTTTTCCATGCTAATTTTTGGCATCATGCTGCTCCATAATTAATGGATTCACACAGTATCATTTCTATTAGTTCAATATATATTCACACTTTAAATTAGTGGCAACTCCTATAGGATGTGTTCTTTTTATAGTTTCAAAGTAAATTCATTTAAAATACTAAACAATGAAGTTTCCTAAAAATTATTTGTTGTATTTTTATTGAGGATTTTATTACTTTAGGTATGTTACAAACAATATCAAGATCATTATATTTTAATTAGTCTATTAATTAAATATTGGGATTCTTTTTCATGCAGATGCTAAGGTTACTCTTCAAATAATTTACATACCTTATGATCCATCTTACATTTGTGCTCTCCAGTGTTAATTAAAATCTCTACCATTATTTTCCCTTTTTTGCTTTTTTTGAAAACACCATTATACCTATTTCTTTTAATAATATTTTAAAAAACCCTCTTACTATAGAAGCTATACACATGTACATTATAAAAATTTAGAGGAAAATTTAAAAGTTCACATTTTTTAACTCTAGGGTTTCTCTCTGTTAATAGCTTAGTGCAAATCCTTCAAGGCCTTTCTCTGTGCATGTATATATTGTACTTTTTAACCAAAATAAAATGACAGTATGCTCCATTCTGCAACCTACTTTATGTAGTTAGTGATCATTGCCTTCAATTATAGTTTATTTTCATATATCCTAATACTCAGACCATATTTCTAACTGGTCCCAAATGTCCTTTAAAACTGGTTTGTCCTTGTCAGTGTTCAATCCAGGATCACACATTATATCTGTTTTTTAAGTTTCCCAAGTCTCTTTTATTCAAGCACAGTTCCTTTTTTAATTGTTGTTGAAGAAATTATTAATGTTGAAGAATCCAGGCTCGGTGTTCTATAGATTATTTTACCTTCTATATTTGTCTGGTTGGTTCCTCATGGTGTCATTTAGCTTGTCCCTCTACGTCCTGTGTTTCTTGTAATCTCTAAAGAAAATCTTGATAGATTCAAGATAAACATTTTGACTAGAATCCATTAGAGATATTGCTGGGTATGTACTTCATGTTAAATCATATCCGAAGACGGCAGAACACAGAGCAGATTTCCCCAGTCCCATTACAGTAGCTCATGGGGCCTGCAGATTCAACACATTTTAAAATAATAACTCATGCTCATTTTTGCTTGTGAGTTTCTAGGAGAAGCAAGAATAAGAACCTGTATGTCTCTGACTACACAGAAGGCCCAAATAAATTATGTTTGCAAATCTTAAAAAAAAAAAATCATATCAGAAGACACATAGGACCCATAATCCACCATCAGCATTGCTAAACTTGACCCTTGGGTTAGAGTGATGACAGTCCGATCCCCCCATTGGGCAGTTTTGATTTTTCCTTTTGAGACTAAAAAATAATGAGTGTGGTGTTACTTGGTCATGATACAAATATCCGGTTTCCCACTGGCCATTGATTTAATGATGTTACCACCAACAGGTAATCCTTCCTAAATCAGTAATTTCATTAGAGCTTGAGAAACAATGTTTTCCTGATTCTCCTCAATTACTAGCTGACATTCTTCTGTAAGGGGACTTTCTTTTTCAAGCTGGGCTATAGGTTACCATTCAATACATTTTCTATTGTAAAGGCAAGATAAAAGCTAAATTCTTTCCTTATAATTCCCAAAATGCTTACCTTTCAAAGTAAGGGATGATTTTAACAGTTGTTTCAAAAGATGACTAACTAGTTTTTCTCTGAATTATTCTTTTTTGAGTATCATTTTGGAATTACAGATTTTGATCCATATGTTGATTCGTTATGTTTCAATAGGTACAATCATTATGTTCCTTGGTGCTCAAATTATCACAGCTTTAACAAGTTGTAACCCTTTCTTGCTAGCTCCCTTGCCCTTTTACAATGATCCTCATTAATCTTTGAGAGCTTCCTCGACTTTTAGCACAATAAGATGCTCCATGCTACCTTGTATCTTCCTGTCCTGGACCTGAAATAGCATTTCTGCAAGAAGCCTTGTTCTGTTTTGTTTTGTTTTGTTTTGTTTTGTTTTTAGTGAGCTCTGTTTAATTAGAGACCACAGTATGTCTGTTATAGGTGTTTATTGGTACTGGGATGCCTTTTTTCCAGGTCATTTCAGTGGATGAACAAATATATATATATATTTTTTATTTTTATTTTATTAATATATATTAACATATATATACATATAAAGCCATGAGTTTAAATTGATACTTTCAGTTTAATTTTAACATTTACTATTTTCTCTTAAGTTTTAAAGTATATGTCTCTTTATCTTGGAAAGCTTTCTTTTATAAACATAATTACTTATTTGCTTATTCTATAATATTGAAGAAAATTATTTCAAAATACCAATATTGATATTATAACAAACACCAAATGAAGGAGATTAATAGGTAATGAGGCTGTCCTTTCATTATTCTGTACATTAGCCAAAATTTTTTATTTGAAGCCTTAAAATGAATTTTGAATTACAAAGATCTGACGAAGTCTCATTTTTTTAAAAATATGCAAACATCCTGTATTCCAAAAACACACTGACTTTCTATAGGATATGTGTTACTTTGTATTATTCATAACTTTCTTCCAATATGTTTTCCCAAATGGTTGTTTCACTTTTATAAAATACTCCTTAATATGCACTTCTATACATGGTGAGTTTCCGAGAAATACCACTTTATAGCAGTAGGCTAAGTACCCATAGAATCCTCACTTCTTTACCATAGAGGACGGTACAGTAGAGAGTAAAAATTCTACAGCTCGACAGACCTGAGTTTATGTCAGAGTGCTGCTATTCACTCGTAGACACTGAATAAGTTTTGAATCTTGCTGAGCCTTAGTTTCCTTATTTGTGAAACAAGAAAACAGTAATACGTACTTCAGAGGGTTATTTTCAAGATTAAATGAAATAATACATGTAAGGCACTTAACACACTGTAAAAGTTTATCAAGAGCCAGCTGTCACTGCCTGTGACCCTATTTCAGTGCATATAAAGCCACCGAAGTTACATCTCTCCCCTTCCATAAACTATGATACTATATGGCCCCTAACTTTGTTCTCTTTTAGGTTTGGAGTACCTTGTGGCAGGACATGAAGATGTAAGAACAGGAAAACTAGTCGTGAATATGAAAAGTTTTGTCCAGCACTGGAAGCCATCCCTTGGAAGAAAAGTCATGGATATTTTAAAAAGAGAGTGCAAGTAGCAACAAAGGTATAGAGCTTATATAGAGCACATAATGGCACTTCTCTATGTACGAAACACAAACTTAACAGAAAGGAGACCTCAAAAACAAAACTGGAATTTTTAAAGTGCCAAAATATATAGAAATATTCCAATGCATGGGCCTAGTCTAACCTGTCTCTTGGGGGGCCAGGTTTAAATACAGTTTGTTTCATAAAGACGAATGAAAAATCCTACACTGATACCTGCCTCTTATGGGACTGATTCTGTAATTTGTAACTATTAAGGGTATTTTTAAGAGCAGTATGGTATTTAGCAGTAATCCATTAAAAGCAGTACATCTAACAAGGACTCCTTCCAGCTTCGGATATGTTACTTATATTTGTGCTACTTAAAGTAACCAAGGATATTTTAAGGACTCCCCAATCCTACTATCAAAAAAAGGTTTTTCTTAAAAAAGAGCCTTTTGTGTGATGTGTGTGAACTTTGGTCTGTGGAGTGTTAAATGGAACCTCCCCACATGTATATAGTATTTCCTTGTATAAAGCACTTTACTACCTACCACTTGTGTTGGGAAAGTTTGAAGACCATGGTGGACAGAAAGAAAAGTAAAGGGCAAGTAAGAAAACCTACTGAAACAGAAACACTGCCGTTATGTGTAGACAAGTTGTACGTTATAGCTCGGAACACTTGGAAAAAACCTAAAAGGAAAACATGTTTGCATATGAAGTCTCAGCTTCAGGCTAGAGGTTAGACTCCACAGATATCAGCCGTGATGAAAATTTTTCTTAAAAAACAAGATGAGACTTTAAAATAAGAGGAAAAAGAAATCTTAAGTGTAGCAATATGCTTGGATGAAGAGGAAATGGACTTTAAATTTTTAAAAGCTCATTTATTTGCAATGCACATGTATACACGGCAAATATTGTAGACACAGAATTTGTTTATTTTTGTGTTTAGTATTTAAACCTGAATGTTGAAACAGCTTCCTCCTTATCTTTATTAACAGTATATGGCCATTGTATTTACTCATTTTTTTGACACAATGTATGTGATAGTTCACCAAATAACAGTTTTCCTTATTAGCCATCTTCTGTACCTGTGCACAACCACAATACATACAGTTTCTTCTGTACTTGAATATACAAAACAAAGCCACAGTGCCATAAGATTAACTTCACATACAGAACATATTTTTTTCCTGAGGTCCTGTGGACTTGCAAAATATATATATATATATATATATATATATATATATTGCTCTGTTAATTTTTTTATATTTCATATATGTAATAAAGGAATATGATTTCCTGACTTTTGTCTCATTTCCTGATCAACTCTGCTAAAGATTACTTTGTCTTAATGAGGGAACTCACACCTAAATCCTTAAATTAATAAAATCAAAGAAGGGCCTGATATTTCTGCTCTTTTACTCTGGGGAGTGGCAATAGAGTGAAAGCTAATTCAGATGGGATTAGTTTCTGTAGATTTTGGACATTAACTTTTATCAGATGAAGTGCATTTTTTTTTAAGATTTATTTATTTGACACAGAGAGAGAGAGATCACAAGCAGGCAGAGAGGCAGGCAGAGAGGCTGGCAGAGAGAGAGAGAGGAGGAAGCGGGCTCCCCACTGAGCAGAGAGCCCGATGTGGGGCTCGATCCCAGGACCCTGAGATCATGACCTGAGCCGAAGGCAGAGGCTTTAACCCACTGAGCCACCCAGGCGCCCCAGATGAAGTGCATTTTAATACTACATTTACTTTTTAAAAAGCAATGGAAAGTTCATCATTGAAAATACAGAAAACCAGGCGCCTGGGTGCACAGTTGTTTAGACATCTGGCTCTTGGTTTCAGCCAGGTCATAATCTCAGGGTGGGGACATAGTGGGGACTCTGCTTGAGATTCTCTCTCCCTCTCCGTCTGCCCCACCCAATCATGCTTGCTGTCTCTAAAATAAATGAATAACTCTTAAGAAAGAAAGGAAGGAAGGAAGGAAGGAAGGAAGGAAGGAAGGAAGGAAGGAAGAAAATGCAGAAAACTGTATCAGGAAAAAAAAACAGCCTGTGATGACAGCTTTTAGCATTGTAGTGCCCAGGCTGCTAGACTGCTTTCTGTGCATGTACAAACCTTCTATAGAACTGGAATTATACTACACATAGTCTTGTGAAATCTGCTTTTATAACCTGTAGCATATCTTATCTTTTCCTATCTCATACTGGTAGGTAGAATGCCATCTAGTAGGGTATCATTTACAAGCAACTTATCAAACATGTTGATAAGTATATCACATCAAGTTAAATATTTTAAATACATCAAATATAGGATTTTCTTAAGTTTCAGAATTGCCAAGGAGCCTTGTTTCCCATTTCAATTTATTTAAAATAATGACTTCCCATTAAAAAGAATATAATGGGGACACCTGGGTGGCTCAGTTGGTTAAGCAGCTGCCTTCGGCTCAGGTCATGATCCCAGCCTCCTGGGATCGAGTCCCGCATCGGGCTCCTTGCTTGGCAGGGAGCCTGCTTCTCCCTCTGCCTCTGCCTGCCACTCTGTCTGCCTGTGCTCGCTCGCTCGCTCTCTCTCTATCAAATAAATAAGTAAAATCTTTAAAATAAAATAAAAATAATATAATGTCTATTTTTTAAGAATAGAAAAATGTACAGAATATATTAAGTTAAAAAAATTGCAGAACAAGGGGCACCTGGGTGGCTCAGTGGGTTAAGCCTCTGCCTTCGGCTTAGGTCATGATCTCAGGGTCCTGGGATCGAGCCCCACATCGGGCTCTCTGCTCAGCGGGGAGCCTGCTTCCCCCTCTCTCTGTCTGCCTCTCTGCCTGCTTGTGATCTCTGTCAAATAAAAAAATAAAATCTTTAAAAAAAATTGCAGAACAATACATATAGTAATAACACCTACCCCAAAAAGCATTAATAATATAAACAGTGATCTGCAAGCCCTGAAAGATAGACAAATCATAGTAGTATTTACCCCTGGAAGGGAAAGAGGGAGGGAGATTTTCATTTTTTATTTTTCATTGTTCATATACTACACATGTAATTTGTTTTTAAACAATTAAAATTTAATTAATTGTAAAGTCTGTTCAAGCAAAGTTATAACTAAAAGTTTAATTTTAACGAGTTTGCCAAATTATTGGGCCCTTATATGTCTTCCCATTCCTTTTTTTTTTTAAAGATTTTATTTATTTATTAGAGAGAGAGAGAGAGAGAGAGAGAGCGAGCACAGGCAGACAGAGAGGCAGGCAGAGGTAGAGAGAGAAGCAGGCTCCCTGCCGAGCAAGGAGCCCAATGTGGGACTCGATCCCAGGACGCTGGGATCATGACCTGAGCCGAAGGCAGCCGCTTAACCAACTGAGCCACCCAGGCGTCCCTTCCCATTCCTTTTTAACTGGAATTAACTTAAAATTAATAAAGGAAACCTTTTTCCTTAGGTGCTCTTTCAACACCTTCTCTGGCATCATTAAAAAAAAAATCATTGTTTTAACTGTTTCTTAATATCTTATTCTTAAATCACCTGCAATTCTTCAACTGCAGTTTTAATTCCCTATGAGCGTCATTTGGCTTCCAAAGTAGTAAAATAAAGAAGCCCTAAGTTCCTCACCCATCGAAGTGTGAGCAAGCCACCTCAAAGCCTGATTCCCATTCCATTATTTCATTTGTTCTGCCACACATTTCATTGTTCTGCCACACTTTCTCTTGTCGTCTTTCAAAATAACCATCACAGTACCAAGGCAACAGAGTCAAAGAAAATTTCCATCTATGGCTTCACCTCCTTCAAGAGCTACTAGGAAAGTCTCTGCCCCCAGAGCATTTTTCCCAGTACCAGTGGGCTTTATTAGTCAGCAGATCAGTTGCATAATGTCCACATACCTATCCGTATAATTTGCTTAAGGTCAACTAAGTCTATGCCCTCTTATTACATCACTTTCCCCATAGAGGAATTCTACTAATATTTAGTATGTGATGCAATGGAAATTCTCAATAATAGGATAATCTTTTAATAGTGTCCACCAAATGAGGTCAAATCTGTAGGGATGTGACCACAAGTCCAAAAAGCAGTGTCCTTCTGGCTATATTAAACAGAGAGGAAGGCTCGTTACAGATAAACATAGTTCTTTGGGATACTTTGGGTTCTTGCAGAACAAATCCTTTTCTAAAGGATCAGAGACCTATCAACTCTGAAGGGTAGGAAAGGGGTCCTTGAAAATTTCTTGTGCGGGCTGTCCTGTGGCCACTCCCCTGGGATGCCTGAGAACAAGGAGCGTGAGCACTGCCTGGGTATTGAGGAGTTTTGTCAGAGGCCCCAGGACTGAATTGCTTTTGTGTTCATTGTTTCAATGATAAGCAGTCCCCTAACCTAATATCAAAGAGCCAAAGTTACTCATGACTTATTTCCCACAGTTTGGAAGGAAAATATTTATGAACAACCTCAATTTTGTAAGGGAGATTGATATGATAAAAATGGAATAGAAGTAAAGGGGTGTGCCTTGCATGACTGATGTTATTTTAAGTCTCTCAGAGAATGATTTGTCTGAAAATACTTCTTGAAAAATGATGCCCTTTACCTTACTTTCCTACACTTTTGCCACAGAGATTTAAACATTTCTCTATTTTTTTTTTGATCATTACTGGCTGTGTTTGAGACCTACAATATTTTAAATGATAAATTCCCAGATTTATTATTAATCAATTCACATATGCTAAATAACAAAAAAAGTAGAATGTCATGAGAAAGAAAGATGCACTGGACCAAATAGATATTTCCAGAATTGAGATGCATGTTCTGTTAAGGGAGGGTTTTCATACATGCTGAATACATCTCTGGTTTTTTTTAATATATAGTCACATTGCTAGATTAGCAACGAATTAACTCATAAATCCAAAAATATCCCAAGATTTACTAGAAATGATCAAATCATAGTGCACTTAACTGAATAAAGGGGTGAACAGCAGCCAGGCAGGGAACTTTGCTTCTAAGAAAGAAAAATAACTACCATGCAAATTCTCACAGTATGAACAAACTGGTCTGCCCAGAAATTCCACAGACACCTTTTTCACAGACCTTTTTCCCTGTCAGGATACCACCAAGAATTTCAAGTTTAGCAAATAAAAAATATAATACCAGTAGCAATTGATAATTGAGAGTTTACTTCAAGGTAGGTATTTTTCTAAGTGCTTTCTGTGTGTTATTCCCATTTGATCCTCCTAAGCACCTCTGAAATGTGTGCTATTGTTATCTCTTCTTCCCAAATAAGGAAACTGAGGCATGGGGAGACTAACTAAATTGTCCATGGACACTCAACTTGTAATTGTGGGGCCTGGATTTGAACCCAAGAATTCTACTGCCCAGAGTTCATATTTCCACCACTAAAAAGGAATTCTGGCCTTTACAAAGGAATTCGTGGGAGGTGATACCAACTGCACCATTTTCCTCATTAACTGTTTCTTTGAGATTGTAGTAGAAGGAAGAACACTGAAAATCAGCATCTCTCCCAGCTCTCCTTCTCCATACTCCAGCTTGTAATGTATCCCATTATTCTACCCTGCAATTACATAATTTTCTTCTGACTTTCTCATTTTTACATTGCCATTAGGACCTACGGCTTCCTATAGTTTATACCCAGATGAACTAGTAAGAGTCCCTGTTTTTACCTTCGCTGTTCTCCTCTTGGTCTGGCATTCTGAGATCTATTTAGGCATAGGTCTGCTTGTGCACTTATCAATACCAATGCTGAGTAAGCTGCTGTGAAATTCAGTAGCATTCCAAGTCAATTCTCTCAGCTCTGACTTTTGCCATGTGGAGAAATTCTCCTTAAAAGATGAATGAGAGGAATCTACACCAAAGAGAGATGAGGAAACAGGAAAAAATAGAGAATGTAGGCACTCTTGTCAACTAAGGAGAGAGCAAAGGGTGGGACACAAGGAATAAAGATATAAGAGAATAGGGGCATGTGACTGGCTTAGTTGGTGGAGGGTAGGATACTTGATCTTGGGGTTGTGGGTTCAAGTCCTAAACTGGGTGTAGAGATTACTTAAAAATAAGATCTTCTTAAAAATATATTTTAAAATATGTAAGAATAAGGGGAAGCAACACCTGGGACAGGAACCAGGGAGTCTGTTTCAGTAACAATACACAAAATATTTCAAAGTAGAATATACTACATTAACCAATTCTTCCATTGCTAGATACTATGATTTATGCAAGGTAGTTCTGAATATTTATTACAAAATTTTCCCATCCAAGTCTCTTGCTGTTAGTTATGTTTGAGGAGACAGAAAAGCGAAAGATGATAAAGCAACAGAGAAACCTTAGGTAATTACAATTAGGAAATTAGGAAACCAACTAGTTTTATCACATATTGAAACAGAATTTTAAGTTTGTCTTTTACAAAGTAAATAGTCCACAAAATATTTAATGTCTGAAAGCACTGCCTAGGGGTCTTTTTCAATACACATACTCATAATAATGGCTACCACTTTTGTCCTTATTAGGTGTCAGGTGTTGTGCTAAACTTCACTTATCTCCTCAGATCTCACTCAATAACCTTGCAGAGCCACTATTATCATTATGGGGAAACTGAGAACTGGAGGATTAAACAGCTTGTCCAATGTCACGAAATAAGCAGCATAGCTAGCATCTGAACCTTAATTGTCCACCTCAATGATCTACTAATGTCTCTCAACTGGTGATTCTCAAATATAATGTTCATAAAAAGCAGCAGACATGTTTGTTAGAAAGTAGAGTCCCAGGCCCCTACCTCAGAACATCTATTTCGGAAGGTCTGGTTGGGGAAGAGGGATGGACAATTTAATAAGTACCAGAAATACTGCTCTCGACACTTTTACAGAATAGTCTCAACAAAGTCATAGAATTAATCATTAGTTCTAGTTCTACAAATATCTCCCTCTGGTCATAAATCTACTTGGCCTTCATCACAATGTTATTTTATGAATAAGGGAATCATTAGTCTTATTATGCTTACCCAAGAACTAAGATGGTAGAAAGAGGGAACTGAAAGGAGACCCCTCCAGCTATTATGTACCCTACTTCCTAACCTGGTCTTAAACAGAACTGTGAAACATCGAAACGTGTCTTTGCTACCTTAGCTCTTCAATCTACTTTAGGGAATTTCCTCCCCGGGGCCCACTGGCTTCATACTGCTCAGAGTATACAAGAAGATCCTACACAAGATTGTAATTCCCAATTTCCCTCCAGCCTTAAATAGTATACTGATTTGTCAAGATGCTACCCTTGACCAAGAGACTGAGAGATTCAGAAGATAGACTCATTCTAATGAGATACTTTCTCATTTTCCCACTTCCCTCTTTCTCCCTAACACAATGCTTTATTGACCCAAATAAACCATGCGTGTCTGCAGAAAATTTTTAATGGGAGATTCTTATCATGGGAATTTCAGGCACTGATGGCAGGCGGGTGGAAGAGTTATTTTTGGTCAGATGTGCCTTTCAATGCCTCATAAATCAGGCTGCTTAGGCAGCTTCCTAATTTCCATTTAGGCAGTGCCAGTCCTGCTGACACACTCGATTGTACCCCAGTCAGAGGTTTAAGAAGTAAGGAGAAAGGTAAAAAAGCAGTGGCATTGGGAAAGGAAAACATGGGGGACCGCCTAACTTATCCTCTCTCAGAAATGAGGATTCAAGCCACAAATAAAATAATAAACCACAAAGACTTCACATTTTTCATTCCCATCCCTGTAAACAGGAAATAAAAGCCAAGATTATCCTTTCCTTAATAGGTATGGAGAGAAAAAATCAAGGAAATGTACACAGCTTGCATCACAGCACATAGAATTCCTTAACCTCAAAAACACTCACGTTACGTATGCACTCCGGCCTCTTATGCATGGAGACTTGCCCAGCAGTGACCTTCAGCAACCTAGAGAGTTTTATAACATTTGAGAATTCACAACTGGATATTTTTATCAGCATGTGCTCTGCCTTTGATAAATGTTATACTAAGCAGTTAGAAGCAAAAACACAATGAATACATTTTTTTTTTAATTTTTTTTTTTAAATTTATTTGTTAGAGAGAGAGAGTGAGCACAGGCAGAGTGGCAGGCAGAGGCAGAGGGAGAAGCAGGCTCCCCGCCGAGCAAGGAGCCCGATGTGGGACTCAATCCCAGGACGCTGGGATCATGACCTGAGCTGAAGGCAGCCGCTCAACCAACTGAGCCACCCAGGTGTCCCTGAATACATTTTTTTAAATGTAGTATCTACAAGAACACTTAATAAGCAACCTTCAAAATTGCACAGGTTTCACCAAATGTCTCAAGAAAAAGAACTAAGTTTAGAAAACACCAACCCAAGTTTTCACTTGCCCCCAAATGTCATCTAGTAGGATTAGGTAAAAGCTATTTGAGAAGTGATGGTTAAAGCCTTCTATTGTCCATAGCTGATTTTTCAGGATTCCAATTAAATATCTTTCTGAAATGTGTTTTCCTTTTTTAAACAGAAAATAAAATAGTTCATGTGCAAAAAAAAAAAAAGTAAACACCCTACAACATGAAGAGTTCCTTATAAACTATTTTTATGACAATAAGTAGAAACATGCCTGTGTTATTCACCCATTGAGTAGGCAGTTTGTTATGTAAATTCCTTCCTGGAGCAACATGATTTATGGAAGGATAGGGACAGAACCAACATTTTCAGAGTGCCCAACACCATCACAATCTTCATCTCAATTAATCTTCAGAACAACCTTTTGAAGTCAGTGTTATTATCTCATTTTACAGATGCGGAATATGACGTTAAGAAGAGTAAAGTAACTTGCCCAGGGCCAGTAACTAGCCAGTAACTAGCAGAGACAAGTATTCAAAACAGATGTCTTATTCCAAACCCTATGCCCCTTCAACAACATAACAGTTTTTAAAGTTCTCAGTTTCTTTCCCAGCATCATTTGTTGGACTCTAGATCTTCATTTATTGATTTAATAATTAAATTTATGTATTTCTTGGGGCACCTGGGAGGCTCAGTTTGTTAAGCAACTGCCTCCAGCCCAGGTCATGATCTCAGGGTTCCAGGATCAAATCCTGCATTGGGCTCCCTGCTCAGCAAGGAGTCTGCTTCTCCCTCTGATCCTCCCCCTTCTCATGCTCTCTCTCTCATTTTCTCTCTCTCAAGTAAACAAAAATCTTTAAAAACAAACAAACAAATAAAAAATTCTGGTATTTCTCATGACCTTTCTATGCAGTGCACACGGTTCTGGGCCCTGGGGATATACCGGTGAACAAAACAAAATCCTTCCTCTTATAGAGCTCACATTCTGGTGGGGGACGACCTCCAGAATCGAGGTATAATAATCCCTCCTCTCTATCCACATTCTTGGGCTTATTTATCAAGCACTCACAGCCCTGGTTTAAGAGAAATACTCTTTCTCCATCACTGAGGGAAAAATTCAATGCCATAGACCCATCCTGATTGTATTGAACATTGCTTTCCCCCAGATGAACTGAAAGCAAAAACGACTATATTCTTCCAAGTGAAAAGCTGTTATAATTGGATAATGACCACAAAGCAAGCAGGTTTTTTTTTTGTTTTTTGTTTTTTGTTTTTTCTGAGTTACACTAAGCGGCTGGAGGAAAGTAGAATTCTTTTGCCCACCGCCCATTATGGAGCTGACAAGGTCCTGCTCTGGGCCATGCTCCTTAATTTTCCCATTGGCTTTAAAGATTTATAACAGCTCTAACACCTATGCATGAGAAACACAGGGATCCCCAAGGGTCCAAGCCATGATGCACTGGCCAGCTTTGCTCCCCAAAAGCCTGCTGGGGACTCATCTACTGGAACCAGGGCAGCCCGGGAAGATTCACTTGCTTCTGTGAGAAATAACAGTCACTGTTAATAGAAAAAGAAATTCTAGGCATTCTTTCAAGCTGTTGGGAAGTTCCAGCACATTCCAGTTGTAAAAGAATTCAAGTTCCTCCACTCATGTCAAAACTCCAGGGCCATCCTTATGTGCTTTGTACATTTACTAGACCAAGGCCTAGTAATTACCTACAGATTCTCTCTCTGCCTTTTTTTTTTTTTTTTAATCATGAACCACAAGTTGATTCTATAGGAGGTCAATCTGGGATTTGGTAAAATTATCCTCAGGCTTTGATAATCCTCAAGCAATGTCAGATTTCAGAAGTTTGAAGATTCTCAGCATAAAGCATTGCTATTCCAGAGTACTGAGCCAATCGTTTGTGACCTGGAAATTTTGCAAAACATTTTATTCCTTAAGGTTTGGAAATCCAACATCCATGATGACTTACAACTGCTACTGGAGAGGTCTTCACTCCTTCCAAGGTCCAAAAACCCAAGTGCTCTTGTGTTTTTTTCTAGGCCCATTTGATTACCCCAGATCACTCCAGTTTGAATCTCCCCTGCAAATTTCATTCTCACCTATGATTCTGTTTTTTTTTTTTAGTTTTTAGTTTTTAAAAAGATTTTGTTTATTCATTTGAGAGAGCGAGTGTGCATGAGCAGAGGAGAGAGGCAGAGGCAGAGGGGAAAGCAGACTCCCTACTGAGCAGGGAACAGGATGTGGGGTTCTATCCCAGGACCCTAGGATCATGACCTGAGCCTAAGGCAGACACTTAACCATCTGAGCCATCCAGATGTCCCTATGATTCTGCTTAGAAGATATCTTACTCCTTGCTTACTGCCTAACTCTTCTTTGTCTTTTTCTTCCTCTACAAAGTAAGGAAGAAAAATCAGCAGAGAAACAAAAGAAGTTGCTCCAATTATTCTTAAGGCAAAGGAAAAAATTTTTCTCCCATCATTAAGAAGTGTCCCTGAGGAACTTCAATGGGTACAATTTGGCTACTGTTACCAGAAGTCAAAAACACTGACCTTGATAACATGGGAGAAATAATTATTATACTTTGCAAGAGAAATAATTTCTTCACGGGGCTACAGGCTCAGCATGTATTTCCTTCAATAGAGAATGCACATCCCTCCTTCCAATATTTGAGGGATGGAAGAGGGGAAAGACTAGTACAATTCAAATACCAGCAAAGAGAGGTCAATTGGGGAAATAATATTATATTATATATGCACCTGACATATAGTAAATACTAGAAGTTTGCTATTATGATGATGATTATGTTCCTGGCTTCAGGACACTGGGGATACAACAGTGAAGAAGCCAGGTCTCTACGAGCTTGTAACTTACATTCTAATAGGAGAAACAATCAACCTACCAATCATTTGGGAAAATAATTACAAATCATTTTTTTAAGATTCTATTTATTTATTTGACAGAGAGAGACACAGCCAGACAGGGAACACAAGCAGGGGGAATGGGAGAGGAAGAAGCAGGCTTCCTCCTGAGCAGAGAGCCCAATGTGGGACTCAGTCCCAGGACCCTGGGACCATGACCTGAGTCAAAGGCAGGTACCTAAGAACTGAGCCATCCCAGCACCCCTACAAATAATTTTAAACCCAGTGAAGAAAGGGGTGACCTTAAAATCAGCACCTGTGGGAGAGAGAAGGAACTAGAAGTGGGCAGAGAGAGAAGTTGGTGGCAATGCAGGCCCAACCACAGCCTCAGCCCATCCCTTAGGGAACGCTGAAGTGGAATGACCCTTCACAGTTGTCCTGACCATTGTACCCCCACATGGTGTGGGCCACCCTGAGAAGGGGCGTTGGCCTTGTTCTCTGCTGCTAAAGCAATCCCTAAAAGGGCTGACAGCTGAAGACTGTCTGCCAACAGCACTCATATCAGTTGGGGCCAGAGCCTCCACTGCGGAGGTTAGGGCAACAGAGCACAGTATGTATTCCACCCAGCAGACAGGATGGTAAGGATGAGGGGCTCCTAAAACAAAGTGGTCAGGGAAGGCCTCTCTGAGGAGGTAATGTTTAAACTGATAGAACTATACAGTGAGGAGGCAGCAGCCATATAAATAGGTGGGCGAGAGCATTCTTTTTTTTTTTTTAAGATTTTATTTATTTATTTGATATCAGAGAGGGAGAAGCAGGCTCCCCACTGAGCAGAGAGCCTGACATGGGGCTCGGTCCCAGGACCCTGGGATCATGACCTCAGCCAAAGGCAGACACCTAACTGGCTGAGCCACCCAGACCCCCAAGAGCATTCTTATTAAAGGAAATAGCCAACACCATGTCCCCTACATCAGAACACGTGGACAGTTTGAAGTCCAAAAAAGAAAAGCTGCGAGGCCAGAAAGTGGTATAAAGTGAGATCTGAAGAAGCAGGCGGGGGCCAAAACATGAGAAACTTCAGGAGTTTGGATTTTATTCTAAGTATTGATGAATAGAAATTAGAGGGAAGGGAAGGGTCTGATTTACTCTTTTATTTATTTATTTATTTAAAGATTTTATTTATTTATTTGACAGAGATCACAAGTAGGCAGAGAGAGAGAGGAGGAAGCAGGCTCCCTGCCGAGCGGAGAGCCCGAGTGGGGCTTGATCCCAAGACCCTGGGACCATGACCTGAGCGGAAGGCAGAGGCTTTAACCCCTGAGCCACCCAGGTGCCCCTGATTTACTCTTTTAAAAGATCACTCCAGATGATAATGTGAGGAATGGGTAGAAGAAAGGAGAAAAGTGAAGGCAGGAAGACCAACTAAAAGTTTACTGAACTCTTCTAGACAGAAGATGGTATATTGATGAAGATGAGAAAACTGGATGTATTTACATGCAGAACTCTGTAGGAAATCATGCACGGCTTGACAATGGGTTCAATGTGGAAAGTGAAAGAATGGAGAATCAAAAATGACTCTTGGTCATAGAAGGGTGATGGTATAGACTGAGATAGGAAAAGGCAAGTTTAGGGATGGCTATAGAGTCCCATCTTAGATTTCTTTTGGTTTGAGATACCTATTAAATATCAAGTAGAGATGCCAAGTAGTCAGCATGTTACACAAGTCTGGAGCACAGAAGAGAGGGGAAAGGCTGAATATTTATATTTGGAAATCATGGGCAAATAGACGATATGTAGGTTTGCTACTGCTACATAACCATTACTACCATTCATTGGCATAAAGCAACAATATTTTTTTTTTTTTAAGTAGGCTCCATGACCAGCATGGAGTGCAACATGGGGCTTGAACTCACAACCCTGAGATCAAACCTGAGCTGAGATCAAGAGTCAGGTGCTTAACCTATTGGGCTACCCAGGTGCCCCAACAATAATTTATTTTTGCTCACATCCGCAGATTGGCTGGGGGTTCAATTGAGGCATCTCTGCTTCTATCTGTAGGGCTAGGGGAATGACTGTACTCTGTATGCCTCATCCTCCTGGGACCAGCAGGCCAGATAGGTAATGGCAGAAGCTCAAGTGAGGGAGAGGAAACATGCAAAGTGTTGGGAAAGTTCTAGGAAATGAAAACAGCTTTCAAAAAGATATCTGTGCTCTCCTGTTCACTGCAGCATTATTCACAATAGCCAAGATAGGGAAACAACCTAAGTGTCCATCAATAGATAACGAAGATATGGTGAACACATATATACACACTGGAATATTATTCAGCCATGAGGAAGAAGAACATTCTGCCATTTGTGATGACATGGATGAACTTGAGGGCACTGTGCTTAGTAAGTCAGAGGAACCCAAACACTGTATGATCACACTTATTTGTAGAATCAAAAAAAGCCAAACTCAAACTCATAAAAACAGAACCAAATTGGAGAGATGTTGTTAAAGGGTAGAAACTTGCACCTAGAACAGCAAAAATTTAGGAGGAACAAGTGCAGTTGGAGAATAATTAGGAGTATATGAGAGAAGAGAGAACAGTGTTTCAAGGAGACTGTCAGATGTTGCTGAGACATCATATAGGATGTGAACAGAGAGAGGGTTATGGTAGCTGACAACATGGTCCACTAACCTAGTGTTCCATAACAGGACACCAGGACAGATGAGGGTAAGACCCTGCTGTCTCATCCTGGGTTCTCCGGAAGCAGGAAAGCAAATTACATTTGAACAAAAACCAAAAGAAAACAAAAACGTACCACTCTGTCAAGAATGGTGGGATTAGGAAGATGAGTGATTATGAGGTTAAGGCCAGATTGTTGAAATCTTTGATACCTGCCTAGGGAGGTGGAACTTGATCTTAAAAACAACAGGGAGTCATTCAAAGCTTTTTTGAGCAGAGGAGTGATACATATCAAGTTTGGGATCTAAATGCAGTATGAGATGGATTTGAGAGAGGGGAGACTGGTGGCAAAGAAGCAGATCTGTTACTCAGACCTCTTGCCCAGATCCTGACCTCTGAGAGAGAGGTAGGTTCCTTAAATCAAGTTCCCAATGCTTGTTACTATTAAAATCTTTTTTGCCTGCTTCTCCCTGACCTGGCTGACCTTAGTTGACTTATGATAACTTTCTAATCAAAATCTGGTCCTGACCCTCTGCCTCCACCTTCATCTAGTGCTCACTCATTTAGAAGTACCATCTTTCCTTTTGTGTCGATGTAGAGAACTCCTCTGTCAGTGGGCTTCAGATGGCAGCATGAAACCACAGCCTGGCTTGTTCACAATTCCAGGCTGCTGCTCTTCAGTCCTGTTCCCCCTAGTCCCTGCTGCTCTCCTTCCCCTAGCCCATCCCTGTCCATTCTCCCAGAGCATACCAAAAGTCCACGGAGCTCAGAACATGGTGGTAGCCTCCAACTTACTAGCACAGGCTCTATTCCTTCCCTAGTCCTCCTCGTCTCAGGCTTGATCTTTGAGGGATATCTACCCTGTGCAAATGCTCTTTCTACTTGAAGTCCCATTTGGCCCCTTAGTGACTCTTAGCAATAGAATGAGGTAGGGATAGGGCGTGAGCAAGCAATGGTTCTAAAAGGTAACCACTTTGTCTACTCTGTGGCTCAATCTGCATAATTTTCCAAGAAGCCTAAAAGGCAAATACATCAACAAATGTCTCACATTGTGAAATATTACCATTGGTATTACACAGTAATTTGGCTTGGAAAATTTTTTCTACATTTTCATGCCTGGCCTTCTAACAGATCTATAGAGAGAGGAACAGGTGTTGTTTCTAGAACACAAGAATTACTTGAAATGAGCTATGGTTTTAAAATGAGAAGTCGTTATTAGGTATATGCTAGGATTCTTCTTGTTAATTTTATAGGGCCATGATATTTTTTCCCTCACACATACATCTTCAACTGCTATGCATGGTATTTTCCTGTTGTCTACCAGCCAAATATTCTTTAGCTGACTGATGCTAGCAGGAAATGGAGAAAGTCATAAAACTGGACATTAGGAAGTAATGACCTCAGTGTTCAAATCACAAAAGATAAGGTGTGGAAACAAATATTCTGCTTTAACTCTGATTTACAACAATTAGAAATTGCTAACTCTTCTCAGTCACTACCATTTAGTAAAAATTTGTTTCGCTGACCACAAAAGTACTTCATTTGGCCATAGCACTCACTGGGAAATTGGCAGTGACACATGAACTCTCTCAGCTTGCACCACTCCTGGGTTCTAGCTGCATCTCCTGGCCACAGAATCCATTTGTGATCTCTGCCTCTTCCTTCAGTCTTTGCTCTAGCAATATGGCAAAAGTGCTGCCCACCTGATGACAGAGCAACTCAGAGCTGCCTTGCTCTCACAGTACATCAGGCATCTTCAGAAGCAGCTTTAACTCTGGTCTCTGGTCTCAGACTGTTTCATTATGTGGCCGACTTCAGAGTTTGTGATACCTAGACTGAATCACTCTTGTCTGATAGGGACCAGAGAGGAGTACAAGGCTGAGGCTTCATGCTATTCCCTTCATCCACACAACCCTCTAGTGGCAAAAGTCTCATTAAAGTCCTTTGTTGCCTCAGTAGTTAGTTACACTTCTTAGAGTGGCTCTGCACTACCTTTGTCACATGTGACCCATTGCATTCACTCCACTAAGGATCCAATATTGCTTATATAGGTCGTATCTCACAGCTTTTCCAAAAACTCTTTTTAAATTTAACTTGCATAAGGCCCTAAAATATCATCGTAGAGAAGCTAGCTTAAAGGAACACTCAGAAGCTAGCTTAAAGTCACACTCAGAGCTGACACCTGACTCTGTCATTTGGGTCTCTGAGACAGGATGTGGGCCCACTGACCTCTTTTTAGCCTCATGTCTTATAATTTGTTCTTGGCTTTTCCTCCATGACTTCCACCTGTCTGTATTTTTACAGGAACACGCAAATGAGAAAACCAGCCCTGAATATCTTAGTTTCTCCAACGTAGACCTAGAACACCATGGGTTACATTGGTAAAGAAACAGGGTCCATGAATCAAGCCTGTGTCAGTGTTAAGTAGCTTCAAATATTTATTGAGCACCTTCTTTTTTTTTTTTTGCCTAGTAAATGTTTATTAAATGAATGAAAAGCAAATCTTTGCTATATTTTGATCTGAAGTCTGAAAAGGAGCACATAAAGGCATTTCCCAGCCACCTTATCTCCAGGCAGCACTACCCTTAAATCTCTCATTCTAAAATAACTCCAGAAAGAAGGGGTCCCTATGCTCCTTGGAGCCATACTCCTTAGTATTCTATTGAGCACCTTCTTTATGCCCAATATCAAGGAGATCTTGGCACTCAGCTATTATCATTAATCCCAACAGATTTCCCTGAAAGCTTGTGATTATATCACATGCTTTTCACAGCCCTGACTGCCCTTCAGTAATTAAGAAGCAACACTGGGTAACTGTAGACTCTTGAATGGAGCAAGCCTGGGCCACAGATGAACCAAAGCAAATGCAGTAGAGCTAACTTCTCCATCCCTCCTGAACCTTCCAAAAAGCTCAGAGTAGACAGTACCTTTATGTTATGGTCATTATTTTGTGCTTCCCTCCTTTACTTCATTACCTCCTAGCTGTTGCTTAGACTGTAAACACAGACCAAATGTCAAGACAGAGACAGTCACCAGGAAACCCAGCTCCAGGTGTCAGACCTACCTTTGTGCTTTTGGACTGTTGCTGCTTGTATAGAGATGGCAGGGGAAGTGCCACATGGCTCAGTGCTCCATTGCTTCCTGCTCTGTTAGGTATTAAACCCCAATAGCCTGACCAACACTCAGTCTCCTTCACCATAGCTAACTAACTAGAACACTAGCCCCCAGCTTAATGCCCCATGAGCACAGTCCTCTCCTCTTCTCTTCTTGATTCTTCTCTTTTCTTCCCAAGATCCTGTGAGCTAAACAACACCAAATAATAAGCTAGAAATGTATAATGCAGAGGTTTCTCTTCTTTATAGTTCTACCCACATAAAAAAAATGGTTATGTTAACCTACACATAACTTGTAGAACAGAATGATTCCTGTAAAATAATCCTCCCTTAGTAGATTCCCTTCACTATTATAAGCTAAGACATGACCTTCAAACATTAGTACCCAGACAATACAATATTTGTGTGTTATTTAATTAGCTTATTGTTTTTGTTAATGTACATTCCTGTGGTTCTACCACTTTCCACTCAAACTTAAAAAAAATACTACATGGTATTAAAATCTTTTTATCAATGTATCCTTACTTTTGCTTCATTTAAAAAAAATTTTTTTTACCAGCCAGGATCTCTCAATGTTTTGAGGTTATCTCATAACAATGGCTAATTTATTAAGTCCTGGAAAATTATAACAACAATAAGTCTTTGTGCAAAGTTGGCATGCTGGAGGTTCTTGGTTTAAAAAAAAGAATGAGAAGATCTACCAGAGACCACTGTCATTTCTGTACCATCTAATCCCCATTATGAAGTGATTCTTGTCAAACTGGGAAGTGATCATGTGGCAGCCTAAACAACTCTGGAAAAACAAATTCAATAAATCAGAAGGGTTATTCCATGTCATCTACATGCTCAAACAAGAGGGAGAGCACATTGGCTTTAATAAATCCTCAGTTTCCAGCCAAAAGCCTTTCAGAGCTCTTGGCTGCCTGATCAGATGTCTGGAATTATGAAAGCAGAGAAAGTTTTTAGAGCTTAAGGAGGAACTTCTGATTTATCATAAAAGGAAGATTTGAACTGGACAAATTGTATAGTGTTCTATATAAGTATCTAATAATCATGTAATTGTCTAATAATTATTATCTCGTTTTACATATAAGAAACTAAAACTATAAAGAGTTAAGAAATTTGCTCATAGTCAGGTAGCTAGGAAATGATGGATCTGCCAATGCTAATCTTTCTACGATG
>RCUC01138960.1:0-82129 GCA_003697995.1 Taxidea taxus jeffersonii | reverse complement strand
AAATTAAATTTTATTTTTTTTCAGTGTTCCAAAATTCATTGTTTATGCACCATACCCAGTGCTCCATGGAATACTTTACAGACCATTTTAATCTGGCTTCGCCAGTATTGAAATGGAACCTGTTAAGGTCACAAATAGCAGCCCAGCTTGTCAAATAAAATGGACCTTTTTCAGGCCATCATCTTATCTTATTTCCCCTTTCTGAAGCATTTGTCACTGCTGACTGCTTCCTAAATACCTTTTCTCTTTGGCTTCTATCACTTCTTTCTTATATTCTCTTTCTTGCTCTCACCCCTTCCCATTTGCCCACTTTTTCTCTTCCTTTTCCGTTCACCTGGCTTCTCACTCTGAACATTCTACTCAGGCAGTCCTGTCATGCTTGTGACTTCAGCCACCATCTCCACCATGACACCTTCCAAACCCACCTCTCTTTCCCATACTGCTGCCTGAGCCCTGGGCCCTTATATCCCAATACCTCCTGATATATTTTCAGATGTTCCACAGCTATCTACACTGCACTTTTCTTCAAAACAGAACTCATCTTTTTACCTCTTTATCCTGCATTTCCTACTTCAGGGAGGAGAGTATCATCTATTCTGCCTCCTAAGTTAGAAGGCTCTTGAGTACTTTTTCCTTCTTCCCATATCCATCGTTTCTGGTAATTACTATGTCTCCTGGGTTCTGCTCTTAGTCATTTCAACAAACACTTACTGAGTAGCTCCAGTTCCCAACGTTACTACACACTCTAGTAATCAGGATTCACTAACACTTTCCCAATGTACCACGTTTCCTCAAGGCTTCATGACTTTGCATATGCTTTCCCCTTGCAGCCTTCTGTCTTCTTCCTCACTGTCTCATGCCGCCCTTCAGGATTTGTCTTAAGTGTTTCTTCTTCTGAGGAGCCCTCCCTGATACCTAGCTCCAGCTCAGGCGAGCATGTCTTTCTTCTCACACCGTCCTGTGCATACTCTGTATCATAATGTCTAGTAGTAGTTGTGGCTCCTGGTGTGGTAGGGGACACTGACTCTTGTAATGACTTCAAGTCTCAGTCCCTTAACACAACAGCAATTGGTTGACTGCTCACATAATGGTTCCAAGAAGGTGTTCAGCAGGTGGCCTTCTGCTCTTTCCCATCTTGTGACACCATAACCTTTAAGATCTCAGAGTCCTCTTTCGCGTCCAGCTGGCAAGTAAGAAGGTAGGGAAAGTCAATAATCAAACGGGAGGTTTTCCATGGCCAGGTCTGAACCCGGCATACTTTACTTCTATTCAAATTTCACTGCCCAATGAAGTTATGTGGAGGCTGGGAAATTTGGTCTGTCTTTATGCCCTCAGAGGAAGTAAACTGTCCAGTCCATCCTAATCACCTGACTCCACTCTAAGTTCCAGACAAACATGAAAAAGAATATATATATAATGTATATAGTATATATATTTAATGGTGTAGTTAATATATTTAATATATACTACATACGAAATATATTTAATATATACTACATTATACAATACTAAATACTAGTATATTATAAAATATTAAATATATTTAATATATAACATATATATATACATATATATACATTTAATACCTCTCTATCTCCATCATCTAGTATGTTTGTTACGTAATAGTCACTCAGGAACTGTTCTGTTGAAGGAATGAACTTGTTTGAAATTCTGTGGTCTGTAGTGGCAGGCTTTTTTTTTTCTTAAAGACTTTACCTATTTATTTAACAGATAGAGAAATCACAAGTAGGCAGAGCAGCAGGCAGAAAGAGAGGGGGAAGCAGGCTCCCCTCTGAGCAGAGAACCTGATGTGGGGCTCAATCCTAGGACCCTGAGATCATGACCTGAGTCTAAGGCAGAGGCTTAACCCACTGAGCCACCCAGGTGCCCTGGGGGCAAGGCTTTTAATGACAAACAAGGTGACCAGATTCTAAATGCTCTCTGTCCAAACTGTGTCGCCTTTGTATAATAAGTTAAAAACAACATGATTTTTAGAGCACTTTGCTTGTATTTAAAGAAAATATCCAGGTGCCCTAAATTGTCAGAGTATATCTCTTTTCGGCCCCAACATTTGTGAACAATGATGTCTTGAATTGCTGATTGAATCAAACCACTCCCTTCTGTCTGACAGACATTTTACCCATAGTTCTATGGGAGTGGTGGTGGTACAGGATTCCGTTTAGGAGTAGCATAGAGATCAGCAACAGTAGGGAGCATAATAGAAATTGTAATTAGTTTCTGCTCAGCTTCAAAATCACAGAATCCCCTAAAGGGCAGAAAATGTTTGACTTGACACTTGTCTGTGCAGCTAACCATATATGTCAGCCATCTGGGAAGTACAGTAGTCACATGGTTACATGACAGATGGTTTAAGAAACATCTGTAAAACGTCCATTACTTGTTGCCTTCAATATCTCTAGGCCCATTGCTATCATTTCTCTGTATTGCCATTATTAGTATTCTTGTGCTCAAATTTACTTCAAGGAGTTTTTTTTTTCTTTATTAATGCTTTTATAGTGACTTTTCTTTTGTTCACCATTAAGTATCAACTGGGACTCTCATTAGATCTTTTTTAGTTTTTCTGTATGTAAAATACCTTTTGCCTTTGTCATAGGAGGATATTTTAAGGATAAATGTAATAATATAATTATTAATTTAAGTTCTGCAGAGAAGCCTCTCTTTAAAAATCACGAGAGTTACATAGAAATAGGAATTTGTGGTTTTTAGAGAAAACCCAGATCTGGCAACATCTAGTATGTTCCATAAGGCAGACCAGCAGATTGGATAAGCCACCAAGTCCATTTAGTTGGTAGGATGTACCCTTTCCAGTCTGTGGAAGTTTCTTGGTTTCCCTTCACCCAGCTTGGTGACCAGAGAATAATAAGAAGTGTCCGGGGTCAGGAGGGGGAGCTCACTGCAGGCAACATGAGCAGCTTGGTTTTTAGATATTATGAGTTTGAGGCAGCTGTGAGAAGTTCCGTTAACCTGGTTTTTATATTTTTTAAGAAAAAAAAAGAGGTAACAGGTAAGCATTTTCATTTCTCTGTTATCTACCTTTTGGATCACCCAAGGCGATTTAAAATTCTGGGCTGGCTTCCTTGCAATGTGGTGTGCCTTGGGACTTCTGCCTCCTGCCTTCTCAACATGTGAGCTCAAGAATGCAAAGTAATTTTTATATTAGCCCAAGTAAAATACTATTCAGAAGATAACTCCACTGAGGCCAAATTGTCTGTTGTACTCCCATTGCCAAATACACATTTTCTTTCCTAGTTATTTTCTCCATTGCCCCAGATAATTGAACACAGACTGAGTTTTAATCAGGTAAGGAAGCAAAAGGCTCTCCCTCCACTTCACTATGGAAATTGCATCACCTCGCTGGGTAAGAATGCATGGAGATGGCAATGAGTTGTCGATAGACCTTGTTTTGTAAATTTCTCCTGCTTTATGTTTTATATCACTTGTTAATAGAGGATAGTGAAGAGGAGGAGGAAGAGCACCAATTCAGTTTGAGGATGACTAAGATCTGATTAAACATTCAGCTGGAGAGAGACGAGTGAATCCAGGTGATGTTTATGGAGCGTCAGAGAGGGCGAATGTTCTACCATCTGGTGAGAGAGCCGTGAAAAAGTCTATAAATCAATCCCTGTAATGATACTTAATTAATACAGAGTCGATAAATGACATAATTGAAGTGCTGGTTGGGCTACATCGTAGAGTTAAATAGCTTCAAAGAGGGCTCTGATTAAAGCCATTACAATTTATAAAACATTCTTCATCTTAAGAAAGCATCTTGATGAGATTTAACAGGAACGTTTTTGTAATCAGAGGACCAGCTTAAAACATTCAGAGCAGAGGTGAAATGTCTTAAGAGGTCTCTTTTGGGTGATTTTTGAAAACCAATTATTCCCAGAGAGTAAAAAAAAAAAGCTTGCGCCCCCCCCCCCCCGCCGCATTGCTTTTTTAATGGGAGAAAATTAATGCTGCTACTTCACACTTAGACCATCTTGGATTTTTGATGTCCTGGTGGTTTGGTTCTTTGGCGTGACCTTAGCATAATTAGCTATGAAGCTTGATTTAAATTGTTTTGAAATATCATTACAATTTGGGGGGCATATGTGCCTGCTGAGGAATTACAAAATAAGGAAGATACTGCCATGACTCAAAACCCAGCAACTGGGCCAGCCATTAGTAGATTCTTTTCCTGCCTTACATTGTTTTTGCTTAATTCACTCTGAGGCTCATAACAGATGCACAGTAATCAAGCAGAATGCCAATTCTCATCATTTATGCAGGTGGAGGGCCACTGTGCTCCCGCGGGGGAAACCAGAGAAGACCCACACTGAACGCAGCATTTTTTTTTTCTTCTCATCATCCTTTACTTTCCCCTCTCTCTGATTTTGAAAAGCAGATTCTTTTCAGAAGACCTTTATTAGAAATTCCAAAATGCTCTTTAATCACCGAAATCTTAGTGCTTCAGGTTAGGGTGACAGCCGTACTCCCTCAAAGAGGATAGAGTCAGGCCATGACTCCTGAGGCTCACACCCCCCCCCCCCACTTCTGGAGCCTTTGTTTGCCATTTGCCAGATATGTGACCTTGGCAGACTGTGTAAACTCCATGCCTCAATTTTACCTGTAAGGTGGAGGAGATAACGGTACCTTCTTCCTGGTGTTTTGTGAGGTTTTAAATGAGATGTTGGTGTTGCCTAACACAGTTTTACGTACACATAAAGTGCTACTGTTATATAGTCTTGTCCAATAATGACTGTATATACTTATTGACGAAAAGAGGAAGGAAGGGAGGAAAGTGTGGAGCGGCAGAGGGAGGGAAGGAGGAAGAAAAGGAAAGGAAGAAAGGAGAAGAGGAGAAAAAAGTCATTTATTTGGCATCACTGTTCTCATTGCAGCCCTCTGTGACGCTAGTGCCATGTTGTCATCTCGATCTCCGCCTGTTTAGTTTGTCCAGACTCTGGAGGATGTGTTTGCCGATCTGTTTCTCTGTCTGGCCCAGCAGTTCTCCTGGGGACATGCAGTGTGTCTTCTTCATTTCCGTGTCCCCAGGGCAGTGCTCAAGGCCTGGCACACAGTAGTGCTGCAGTGAATGAATAAAGAGGCGGGGGCAGCCTATCCAGTTTGCTAACCTATGAATTCAAGGTGTCACCATTTCACATTCATAGAAGTTGAATAATACTGTAGATGAGGTGACTAACCTTTTGAATTGCTACTTATCAAAAATAGAATCTCTGGAATCTGGGAGCAGACTATATAGTTATGTAAATGTTGGTGAAGTATTGCAAACTGTGTATTACTATAGTGCTTTGTGAGGCTGCTATAATTAATGGTCTGTTTGCATTCCTAGTACTGACTGTCATTTTTCATCTGCTTATAACCTTGATACAAAAATGTGTTCTTGGCTGGTGTTTTGCATTCATAATTTTAAAATGTATATAAATGTTCACTTTCTATTTTCCAGCTTTCTGATTATTGAAAGCACAAGCTTAAGAATCACATCACCATGGCATGTTTTTCTGAATCTCAGGTGGTAAAAAGAAATTAATGCATTTTGAATTCAGGTTTTAGGATTATGACAATATTGTTTGCTTATGCAGTTCCCTTTGAGAAATGTCTAGTGTAGGATATGAACCAGAAGATTCCTGAGTAGCCTCTATAGTCAATCTTTCACTGTTGCCGGTGCCTTTGTTCCCTCTCTCTCATGAAAGCTAAAGGCGACTCTTTAACTCTTCTTGCGCCCACATGACCTGTTGGCTTCTTTAGCCTTCTAGAGAAAACGCCAACCAGAAAGTACTACAGGGAAATCTTGGAGGCTAACAAATCTGACAGCATATACCGTGGGGTTTGGAATCAGACAGACCTGTATTCAAACGCAGGTTTGGCCATGGAGAGATTGTGTGGCCGACCTCATGCACACTGCTTGACCACTGTGAGCCTGCTTCCTCATCTGTGATGTGGGGAGAATACTGTTTACCTCTAGACCTATTGACAGAATGAAATGAGATCAAGCACTGACATGGGACCTTATACCTGGAAAGCACTCAGTGAATTATAATTGACATTTTGATCATGGTCACTATTGTCATTGTCATCATTAGGTCATAATAGGACAGAGCAGGTAGCTTGATAGGAACTAACTTATCTTAGAAAACAGAACTCCCGAACTCTCCACAGTGTGGGCTCAAGAGACCTTGGTTCTGATTATCTCCTGATTTCAGAAACTAGTCTTGTCTCCTTCAGTCTTTGGCTTAAAACTCTGTTCTTTGTCTTTTCTCTCCACTCTGGCCTCACATTGAACGCTTGACATTATTCTTGCATGTAAGTGTTAAAGCTGTGGTGACTCAGACCAGTGATCGGTGTGGCCCACTGATAGAGAAGCGGCGAGTTTCTATTTTAAATGCTATCCAAGCTATTTTCCACTTTAGGGCCTTTGCACTCATTGACCCCCTTTGTCTGGAATTCTGTAGCTTTTTCTATGGCTGTCTTCCTTTCAATTTTTAGTTCTCAACTGAAAGTTGTTGTTGTTGTTGTTGTTTTTCCCCCTAAAAGGTCTTTCCTGACCATCCCAAGTACAGTAGCATTTCCCTTGAATTCTTTTACCTAGTACGTCTTCTGTCTGCTCAGAATCCTAATAACATTTGGTAACTTCTGTCTGTCCGCCTATTGCTTGTTTAGGATGTTTCTCCCCATGAGAATATAAATTCCACGAGGACTGGACTACATCCTTCTCCTACACTATTATATTCTCAGTACATAGGAGATTGCCTGGTGCATGACAGGTACTCACAAAATATATGTGAAAGAATAACAATTTTAAAAAATCATCTAAGATCAAAAGAATAGAGAACCAACCAGAAATAGATAAACACTGAATTATGTCTGTTTTCTGAAGCCACATTCTAAAGTATCACAGATTTTTTTCCCCAACTTTTTTTTTTTGGAAAAATATCAATCTATGATAAAAATTGAAAGAATATTAAATGACTCATAAACTCTTTATAAGAGATTGCCTAACTTTTTCCAGAGAGGTGGTACTGTTTTACATTCCCACTAGCCCTGTGTGAAAGTTCAGGCTTCTCCACATTCTCACCAAAATTTAGTGTTGTCAGTTTGTTTAATTTTAGTCATTCTGGTGGGTGTGTGCTGGTACCTCATTGAAATGTTGATTTTCATTTCCCTTATGACTAATGACGTGGAGCAGTCTTTCATGTGCCTATTGGTCATTTCTGAATCCTCCTCTGTGAAAAGTCTGCTCCTGTCTTTTGCCCCTCTTATGACTGGATTTTTTTTCTATTTTTTATTTTTTTGAGATTTTATTTATTTATTAGAGAGAGAGAAGGTACATGTATGAGCTGGGGGCAAGGGAGAGGAAGAAGGAGAAGCAGACTCCCCGCTGAGCAAGGAACCCCATGGGGCTCAATCCCAGGACCCTGAGATCATGACCTGAGCCGAAGGCAGATGCTTAACCAGCCAAGCCACCCAGGCATCCCAACTGGATTATTGTCAAATTATTGAGTAGTGGGAGTTTTCCACTTATTCTAGATACAAGTGCATTGTCAGGTATATGTTTTGCTAGTACTTTCTCCCAATTGATGTCTTGCCTTTTCCTTGTTTTTGTTGTTGTTTTGTTTTGTTTTTGGCTTAGCACTGTCTTTTGGTAAATAAACATTTTGAAATTGATGAATTCGAATTCATCAGTTGCTTTCTGTGTTCACTCATAAGCCCTTTATCAACATTCATTATTTAGTATTTTGCCACATTTAGTCTCTGTCTTTTTCCTTTTCTGAATCCTATGAAAGTGAGTTAGGTATGTATAGCCATGAGGATGCCTCACCCAGAAACACATTACCATGTTTTTCAAGAAAACAAGAACCTTCTCTAACATAATGCAGTATTGTCACTGTCATCATACCTATGAAATTTACATTGTTACATAATGCAAAGTTTATCCATATGCAGATTGCCCAGTTGTTCCTCATTCTCAGTAATGTCCCTGCTTCCCACCCCCCACCCCCGCCCCAGTTTCAGAATCCGATCAACGACATCCTTAACATTTAGTTGTCCTGTGACTTTAGTCTCCTTTAGTCTGAACTGTTACCTAGCCTTTTTAATACTTGATGACACTGACATTTTTGAAAAATACAGGCAGCTGTTTTGCACAATGTCTCTCAGTTTGGGATTGTTATTTCCTCATTATTAGATTCAGATTAAATATTTTTGGCAAGAATTCTTTATGGATAATGTTGCATCCCTGCTATTGCATTGCATAAGGGCGCAAATAATGTCAGTTTTTTTAGTAGTGAGCCTGAGTGTGATCACTTGTTTAAGGCAGTATCTCTGGATTTCTTCATTGGAAAGGTACTTTTCACATTTGTAGGGGAAATACCTTGTAATTATGGTGAGATGCTTTGAGATTTCAGATATCTTAAGTCCCCCAATAAAAATTCACCCAATGAAAATTTAGCATATGTTAAGGATCCTTGTCTGAATCAGTCATTACATTGCTGGTGGCAGATGTTTTTCTAATTCAGTGATTCTGCTCACATTTATTAACTGGCCTACTTTTGTAAAGAGGAACTTTAACCTTTTTCCTCTTCTTACTGTTTCTGAGTATCACTCCATGGATTTTTAAAATTGTATTATTAAAATTCATTTCAGTCATTATTCTTTTTGATAAAGCATCAAAAATTTCAAAGTGCTTAATACATGTGAAAGTTAGTATTTTACAATAAGCTCAAATATTTTAAGCACTGGAAGGAATTCACCTTTTATATCCAGGGGAACTCAAGCTATCTCAGCTAAAGTCAACTAATTAGCAGGGTGTAATCAATACCATTTCCTCTGAACTTTCTCATTAGTAGCATGCACTTTGGAGTAATAACTCCTGAAGTTATTTTTAGAGTTTACCATTACCAGTGTATACCATATGCAAATGAAGATCTTTTGCCCCATACATAATTGCTGTTAATTGTTAAAATAAATGAGCAAAAATCTTAAATCCAGCAATTACTTCTGATTTTCTCTAATTTTTTTTTTTTCCTTTTTTGCTCTACCAAGCTGATGTTGAAGAGTGTGTTTTTAAAGAGCCCTTCCCAGGAGAAATTAAGTGTCTCAGTGTGGGTTTGCAGAGGCCTGTAAAGATGCTTCTTTGGGAGGAGGTTACCTCATGGTGGAGAACAGAAAACTGTAAATTATCTACCCACTCCACCTCACCCACATCACCAGTGGTTGTGAAAGGGTAACCAGCCTTGGCTAGCGGCAGGTCAACTGCGATCGTTTAAAAGCTGAATGAATGCCCGTTGCCACCTTGGTTGCTACTCCAAAAATTAGATATTTCACATCTAGGAGAAGACTTTAATTTTTAGCATTTTCCAATTTTATTCATTCAATAAGCATTTATTAAGTGTCTTACATATTTTGGGCCAGGGCAGGACCCAAGTTTTGCAGGACTAGGCTTACGTAATTTGGGGGATTCTTTAAGAATACAGAGGTGCAAATAAAAATTTTGAGATAAAATCAACATTTACCTAGAATAACAAAAATTGTAACAAATTACAAATTAAAGAAAGCTGCCAAATAATACAAACATTACAAAATTCAGAAAAATGTCATAATGTTTTTATTAAATAACTCCCTGTCAAGCTTCTGTATTTTTTCTATGTTTTTTGCTTGCCTACACTTTGATAGCTTTTTATATGATGATGCTTTTGTGTTACATTTTCTAGAGAGAAAATAAAAAGAGAATTCAGTTTTTCCTCCAGCACAGTGGATAGAAATGTAGTTTTTATTATTGATAGTTTGGGAAAGATTATTTCAGGTTTACAGCTTTTTATTGGTAATACCATATACACTTTTAGGATTGTGTCAGATTTTGGAAAGCTGCTGTTAAGTTTCTTCCATGCATGAGTAGTAAGATTTCAGGACATTATACCCTTTCTTGTATTTCTTGTCGACAATGAGTTGATGACATTTGAACGAGTTTGGTGTCTACTTCCTCTTTAGTGGCTTATAACTCTTATAACTTTCTTTTATCTTTATATTTGTCACTATTTTGTATCAAATCAATAAGAAATTTCAGTCTTTTTTCAGGGTGACTTACTCTTCACTATTTGCATTCCTAAATAATCTAAGAGGCTGTTCATCATGAAAAAGTACATCGCTCTCTCTCAGTAAATCATGGTTTTTGTATATCTTTTGTCTGGTGTTGACAGACTTGCTTAGGACAGATATGTTATATATGCTAACGTGAGCCCCGAATTGTTGACACATATAGATCAGGTGACTTCATACATAAGTGCACACTCGCTGTTTGTGGTACAACTCCAGGTTTGCCCCCCACAAACACAGAAATTCTGTTAAATTCCACTGTACATGACTTCCTCAAAAAAGAAAGATAAAATATAAAATTAGAAGTTGTGCTTATAATATATGCTGAATCATTAACTCTGTTCTTGACAGGAAAGAACTCTTTTTTATGTTAGCATGGATGAGGGGCTCCTGGGTGGCTCAGGGCCTGAAGCGTCTGCCTTTGGCTCAAATCCTGGGGTCCAGGATGGAGCCCCCCCATCAGGCTCCCTGCTCGGTGGGGAGTCTGTCCCTCTTCCTGTGTTCCTCCCCCAATCCCCTTTTGTGCTCCTTCCCCCCTCAAATAAATAAAATACAATCTTAGAAAAGTAAGCACAGATGAGAATTGAATCATTCATTTGTAGTTTTACAATTTGATAACTGGAAGAATTTCCCTAGGGACTAGCATCTGGGTCTCTACCACTGTCTCCCTACTTTCACTGCCAGCTGTTGCAGGATAGTTCTCAGTACAAGATGGCCTATGACATCAGTAGTCCCCGGAGCCATTTCAGGATGGAAATGACAGCTGTGAATTGCATAAATTCAGCCCCATCAACCCAAACTAATACGACCCCAAATCAACTTCCTCGTGGCTGGATGCTCAGAATGCCTGTATCCATCCTGGTTTTGTCTGGTGTGATGGGAAGTATGACAGAAAGGAAGTCCAAGTGGATTACAAGAGTCGACACCTGTCAAGTGCATAAACCAGTGCTGGGCTCCTGGTAAGGTGTAGTTAACATGTAGTACATGTTAGTAACATGTAACACAAACTTAACATGTAGTTATCATCCTCCCCTACCAAGTCCTCACCACTATACACATTTTGGTGGACTTTTCAATTTTTAGTGATTTGGCACTGGAATTCTTACACACATCTTCTTCCTATTTCTACTTCCTTTTCCTCTTAGAATCTAGATTTCAAAAATGTTAGAGCTGGGTGAGCCCTTAGAGAACATCTGCTCCACCCCTTCATTGTACAGATGAGGAACTTGGGGCTGAGGTCACTCAGCTAGAACAAAGACACATGTCTTTTAGCTCCTGCTTCCACCTTTCCTTTCTCTCAAGTCCCCTAGGCAGATCTCTGTCAGACTACACCCAGCCTCCCGGGGTTAAGAGTACATTGATTTAGGCATGCATTGATTTAATCTTTGTGGGGTTCCTCCTCCCATCCCCTCCAACTGATCTTTTTTAAGAGTTAGCCTACCCAGTGCGCTTCTGGAATGCCACATAGCGTTGCTCGTTCTGATAGGACTTTTAGCAACTGTACCATGAACATTCTCACACGAAATGGAAACTCACCTTGTGAAGAGGTAAACTTTCCACAGGCTTTGTGTTTTCCTTTCCTCGGTGGGGAAAGAGCCTATTTGTCAGCTGCCTGGCCTTCCCTGGTGCTTAGTTTTTAATCTCCAGGGAGGCAAGGCCGACAAAATGTCATCCCTTCTCCTGCTAAGGAAGGAAGCTGTGAAATAGATCTTCACTGCTTACATGCCTCATGTTGCTTAGCACCAGCTGTATCCATAACACCACGGCGTATTTCAAAAACTGCTCCACTGGAATATTTTTTGAAAGGAATTCTGATGCTCATAAATGCCCCAGCTAGGTGTTGTGATATTATGCTGATTTTTTAATCTTAATTGGAATAACTTCCCTGAGAAAATTGAAGTGTATGGACATATGCTTATATAATGCCCATTACTGATGTGGATTTTCTGCTATAAATTCTAGGAGTCCCTTGATTCAGAGAGAGGAAGAGAAAAGAGCTGACATATATTCAGCCACTTTAAGTATTCATGCTTTTATCTATCATCTCAGTAGAGCCTTAGCAAGAGTCTTGGGAAGCAGGGAGCTTTAGACACATTTTATATTTGAGTAACTTGATCAAGATTATATCATAGGACATTTTGGAAAAGGTTTTTTTGCTTCTCTGTTGTCCAATTTAAGAACTAATAATCTTGATATAATTAAACTAGTAATAAAGAAAAAAGTACATAGATAAGGGTTTTGTAAGATCATATTACTAAGGGTTGCAAGAGAGACCAAACATATGTTCCAACTGAGACCAGGTTGGGAAAATAAAAGGTAGAAAACATCAACATCCTAACACCCATAATAATTGATATCAAAGAGGGCTGTGCAGTCTTGGGCCTTCTGCTTGGGAAGGTGGAATTTGAAAGACATCTTATTATGTTTCTGTGAGGCTCATTTGTTTCCTACCCTTCCGTCTTGTCTCTTTCCTCCTCCTCTTTATTTAGTCTCTTCTTGTGGCAAATAACAGTTTCTAAATTTGATTCCCTATTACCTTACAACTTGAAAGACAAAGGCACAGGCAGTATCCTCCTGGTGACCATTTGTGATAGCTTCCCTTCCAGACATTTGCCCTGTGGCAGCTTCAAGCCATTATCCTCACTTCCTTTGCCCATTTTGGCAGTTCCCCAAGATCTAGGGAGGAAGAAACAGATCTGCAGATATGCAAACCTCAAAATCAAGACCGAGTTAATGAAATCACTCCTCCACTTGCCCTTGCCTGTTACTGAATCCTGCTCCAGCAGGGATGGAAAAGGAGATTTGGTCATGCTGTCAAAAGCAGATCAGATTTCTCTACTGCTGGTTCTTCCTTACTTAACTAAAAACGAAACAAAGCACCACACAGAACAAACAGGACCCCCCCTTCAAATGACACAAGGTGAGAGTGAAGGTAGTTTGTACTATTTTCATATTTCATGTGTTCAATCGTATTTTTCTCAGCAAAAATGATAGGGAGTGGTCCTTTTTCCTTCTTTTCCCACCTTCTGGCATGAGATTGATAGGTGAAGATAAAAATATGCTGGCCCTCCAAGAAAGAGCTGCTTCTGCTCTGCACATAGCCCATCTCCTTGCCCTCTTCCTTGCTCCTGCTCACCTCTCCCTCTCTGTGTCTGTCTCCTCTCTCCTTCGATTCATGGCTTAGAGAAATCTTTCACTCTTCTTTTGACAGGTGTCAGATAGACAGTATGAGCTCATTTGGGCTGAACTGTCTGGGGGAAACTAAATTTGTTCGGAAGAACAACAATTTAGATGACAAGTGCCAGGACACACCAGATGGCATGACTGGGGAAACTCTTATCAGGCTCCCAGCTCACGTTCCAGGTAGCCTTTCTGTCTCTTTGTCTCCCTCTCATTCCTGTTCTTTCTTGTTCATGGTTGACCCACACGGAAACCTTGAAATACAAATGAAGTTCTTCTTCTAAGTTCCCAAGAAACAGAAATAATAGTGACTCAGCATGAGATGTCTACACCCTCCCAAAAGGATAGCCAGTGCTTACTTACTATCACTTACATTTATTATCACTGATGCTTCCCAGACCTGTATGGGAAGAAGCCTCAAATATGAGCCCCACTAGTTATTTAATAAACAGGTCTGTTACCTAAGCTGCAAAAATTTTGACATTTTAGACATTCCCCAATTGTGACTACAGTTTGGCAATTCTTGCCAAGATATGAACAGAAGAGTCCTTAAACCTTTGGCCCTTTTGCCACACAGTTTGTTATCTTGGGTTCCTTCTTGCCTGAAAGGGAACCTGTGGTCATAAATGTCATGGGAAGGCATTTAGTGAATGTGAGATTTTTTTGGGGTCCATGTAAAACATTCTGAAATTCAAGGCCAGGGCACTGTGGCAGGCTCTAATCTATGAATCATTATATTCTTAACATACCCTGAGAACAGGAAGAGAGAGAGATCAGCCTTTACAGACACAGGCGGAATTTCTCCTCTGAACACTGGTAATTCATGTGACATTTGCTGTTTGCTTATGTTTGCAGGGAAATTCTTTCCCTCAACCTTGCACTGTACTGTTACTGGTCATTTCACAGACCTTCTGAAAGGGCAATACAAGGTGATGTTTTAAGTACATAAACAAAGCAGATGTTTTTAGTGCTGGGCATAAGGTTTGTTTTGTTTCATTTGTTTTGTTTTGTTTTGGTTTCGGTAAATATTTGGTTCACATCAGAAACTTTATTTTTCCAGCCTGTAAGCTTTGGCTCTGAATTTACATGTTTTGGGAGGGTTGATGTTGTTGATAATCCAGTGATGAAACTTAGTTACAGAAAAGGCTTATTGTGAGTGAAAAAATAAAGTATTGAATAGTGTAGACAACACATACTTTTATTTTTTACTATTTAAAGAATATTTACTTTAATTTTGTACTGTTTATTTATTTAATTCTGTACTAAATGATACATGGGCTTGGTATTAGGAATCCCATGGTTTGGGCAAAACCGATTTCTGACAATGCCATACCAATCCAAAGGTTGAAGTTTTATCAACAACTTGAGGTGGAAATCAGAGAAAAAGCCTCTGAGCAGCTCCCTATAGCTGTCACAACCCCCATGTGTCAAGAAAGCACATTATACTTCTGCTCTTCTCACCAAGGGCTTTTGGAACTTTAGCGTATTATTATTGTTATTATTAAAGACTTAATTTTTTAAGGTCTTTTTAAAGAGTAGTTGTATATTTAAAACAAGATTGAAAGGGAGGTACAGAGATTTCCCAGGTACCCACTGCTTCCATACATGCATAGCTTACCCCTATCATCAACCTCCCTTCCCAGAATGGGAAAATTTTTCACCAGAGTTGACTTTAGGGTTCATTCTTGTTGGTGTGTGTTCTCTGGGTTTGGACAAACGTATAATGACATGTGTCCACCATTACAGTGTCATTCCAAGTTTTCCCACTGCCCTGAAAATCCTCTGTGCTCCGCTTACTCATCTTTCTCTGCTCCTAACCCTGGCAACTACTTTTCTTTTAATTATTTCCCTATTTTGTCTCTTAGAATGTCAAAAACCTTGGAAGCTACAGTGTGTAGCCTTTTCAGATTGTCTCCTTTAATATACATTTAAGGCTCCTCCATGTCTTTTCACAGCTTGACAGCTCACTTCTTTTTAGCACTGAATAATACTCCATTATCTGGATACTACAGTTTTTCCACTCACCTGCTGAAGCACATCTTGACCATTTCCAAGTTTTGGCAATTATGTATAAAGCTGCTATAAACATCCATGTGCAGGTTTTTATGTGGACATAAGTTTTCAACTCCTTTGGGTAAACACTGAGGAGCATGATTACAGGATTGTACGTATTTGGTTTTGTAAGAAACTGCCAGACTGCCTTTTGAAGTGGCTGTACCAGTTTGTATTCCCACCGACAATGAATGACAGTTTCTGTTGCTTTCCAGCCTGTCCAGCATGTGGTATTGTCAGTGTTTTAGATTTTGGCCATTCTAAGATACATATATAAAGGTATTTTATTGTTTCAGTTTGCATTTCCTCGATGACATAGGATATGTAGCATCTTTTCATCTTTTCATATTTATTTGCTATCTGTATGTATTCTTTGGTGAGGCATCTGTTGAGGTTTTTGGCTCATTTTAATTTTTTTTTCCTTCTTTTTGGAGAAAGGAGGAGGTTAAGGGGGGAGAGTGTTGGCTTTATTTATTTGTTCATTTTTTAATTTTTAAAATTAAAAATGTCCAGCATGGAGCCCAATGCAGGGCTTGAACTCACCATCCTGAGATTAAGACCTGAGCTGAGATCAAGAGTTCGATGCTTAACAGGCTGAGCCACCCAGGTTTCCCTTTGGTTCATCTTTAAATCAAGTTATTTTCTTATTGTTGAGTTTTAAGAGGTCTTTGTATATTTAGGATAAACATCCTTCATCAGATATGTCTTTTTCTTCCAGTCTGTGTCTAGTCTTCTAATTTTTTGGATATTTTCTTTGGAAGAACAGAAGTTTTTGATTTTGATGAAGCCAAGGTCATTCAATCCTTTCACAGATTGTGTCTTTGGTATTGTATCTAAAAAAGCATCACTGTACCCAAGGTCATTTAGATTTTCTCCTATGTTATTTTCTAGGAATTTTATGTCTGTGAACATAAATATTTAGTTCTGTGACCCATTTTGAGTTAATCTTTGTGAATGGTGTGAGGTTTGTGTCTAGATTAATTTTTTTTTTTTGCATGTGGATGTCCAGTTGTTACAGCATCTTTTGTTGAAGAGACTATGCTCCACTGAATTGCCTTTGCTCCTTTGTCAAAGATCAGGTGAATATGTTTATGTGAGCCTATTTCTGGGCTCTACATTCTGTTCCATTTGTCTATTTTTCTATTCTTTCACCAGTACCATACTGTTTTGATTACTATACTTTTGTAGTATGTCTTAAGGTTGGGTAGTGTCAGTCCTTAAACTTTGTTCTTCTTCAATATTGTTTTGGCTATTCTTAGCACATTATTTTGAACAAATTTAGATTTCTGATTTTTTAAAAAAGACTTATTTATTTGAGAGAGAGAGACCAAGCACAAGCTGAGGGGAGGGGCAGAAGAGGGAATTTCAAATGGACTCCCCAGTGTGCAGAGAGCCCAATAGGGACTTGATCTCATGACCCTGAAATTATTACCTGAGCTAAAATCAACAAGAGTCAGATGCTCAACTGACTGAGCCCACCCAGGTGCCCCTAGATATCTGATTTTTAAGGACATACAGATTAGCAGGCATAGGAATGATGGAGGACATTCTGACATTGAGGGAAAGGACAGAAAAACTAAAGTATAGCCACAAAGCTAGATTGCTATACCTACAGTGGTGGAAATTCTTAAGTATAACATTGAATCACCCAGAAAACTTGTATCCCTTTTTTTTTTTTAAAGAAACAAGGTGGGGAAATTGAAGATCCAGTAAAAGTGCTTCATATATATATATATATATATATATATATATATATATAAAATTTACTTTTTATTATAAGGAACTGGCTCATGGAATTATGGAGGCTGATAAGTTGGCAAGTTAGAGACCTAGGAATCCAAAAACCTGAGAGCCAGGAAAGCTAATTATAGGGTGCCAGTCCAAAAGCTGGCATGCTCGAGAATTTGGGAGGAGTTAATGTTTCAGTCTGAAGGCATTCAGATAGAAGATCTCATTCTGGGGGGCGCCTGGGTGCCTCAGTGGGTTAAAGCCTCTGCCTTCGCCTCAGGTCATGATCTCAGGGTCCTGGGATCGAGCCCCATGTTGGGCTCTCTGCTCAGCAGGGAGCCTGCTTCCCTTCCTCTCTCTCTCTCTGCCTGCCTCTTTGCCTACCTGTGATCTCTGTCAAATAAATAAATAAAATCTTAAAAAGAAAAAAAGAAGATCTCATTCTGGGATGAGTCTTTTTGTTCTATTTAGGTCTTATCTGATTGGATGGGACCCATTCATATTAATCTCATCCCTCAGAGAAATACCCAGAATGATGTTTGGCCAAATATCTGGCCATTCCATGGCCCAGCCAGTTTGGCACATGAAATTAACCATTTCAGCCATCCTTCCAGGCAGTCAAATTAAGGTATCTTTCTGTCTCTGGACAGCAGGTGGCTGTTGAGAAGGGCCAGGAAGAGGAGGCTGATGGTATTATCATAGGGCCAAGGATCCAGGGCAAAGACAATAAACCCAGCCCTGATAGAATGCTTAGTTCTGGGAAATATGTAGATAAGTTTCTAAATTATGTGAAGAATTCATTCATTTTTTTTTTCATTCCAGTCTTAACTTGTGTACTACTTCCTCAGGGGGACTGTCCCTAGACACTGTCTAAAACAGTCCTTTCAGCATGAACAGACATTTCTCCAAAGAACACATACAAATGGCCAATGGCCACATGAAAAAATGCTCAACATCACTCGGCATCAGGAAAATACAAATCAAAACTACAGTGGGATACCACCTCACACCAGTCAGGATGGCTAAAACTAATAAGTCAGGAAACAACAAATATGGACAAGGATGGGGAGAAAGGGGAACCATCTTATACTGCTGGTGGGAATGCAATCTAGTACAGCCATTCTGGAAGGCAGTATGGAGGTTCCTCAAAAAGTTAAAAATAGAGCTACCTTATTAACCTGCAATTGTACTACTAGGTATTTACCCAAAGGATACAAACATAGTGATCCAAAGGGGCACGTGCACCCCAGTGTTTATAGCAATAATGTCCACAATAGCCAAACTGTGGAAAGAACACAGATGTCCACCAATGGATGAATGGATAAAGAAGATGTGTTATATATATACAATGGAATACTACTCGGCAATCAAAAAAAAATGAAATCTTACCATTTGCAACAACATGAATGGAACCAGAGGGTATTATGCTAAGCAAAATAAGTTAATCAGAGAAAGACAATTATCACATGATTTCACTCATATGTGGGATTTAAGAAACGAAACAGAGGACCATAGGGGAAGAGAGGGAAAAATAAAATAGATGAAACCAGAGAGGGTTACAAACCATAAGAGACTCTTAACTATAGGAAATGGACTGAGGGTTGCTGGAGGGGAGGTGGAAGAGGGGATATGGTAACTGGGTGATGGGAGTTAAGGAGGGTATGTGATATAATGAGCACTAGGTGTTATATAAGACTGATGAAAGACTGAACTGTACCTCTGAAACTAATAATACAGTATATCTTAACCAAGTTGAATTTAAATCAAATAAAATTTTAAAAGGTAAAATAAAATAGTCTTTTCAGCTGCTGTCATTTATTCATTCAGAAAAATTTATTGAGGGCCTACCCCGTGAAAGTCACTGGAGATTCAACAATGACTGTGAATAACAGACAAGGTCTCTGTTTTCCTGCATCTTACATACAAGTGGGGACAGAGATAAACTGAAAGAACAAATAATGTAATTTCTGATAGTGATAAATGCTATAAGAAATAAAGTAGGGTAATGTGGTAGACTGTTGACTTGGGCATAGTAGTGGTTGTACTAGCTGTACTGGTCAGAGAAGAACTTTCTAGAAGATCACATTCTACTTGGATTTGAATGATGAGAAGGACCTATCCATTTAGGGACATGGGGGAAGAACCTCTTAGGCAGAGGTAATGACTAGTACAATAGCTTAACGGGGATACATGTTCCAGGCACTGACAGAAGCTGATGTGACTGCATCAGACATCCTCATGAAAGGTCATCTAAGTCTTGGTTTGGAGCTTGCATTTACCCTAATGGAAATGGCTTTTAAGCGGGAGAGTGATATAGTCTGATTCATGTGTTAGGAAATCACTGCTCTCTGGCTGGGACATAGATAATGGGGAGCAGGAATGGAAGTAAGATGACCAAACATTTAAAAGGCTGTTGCAAATGTCTAAATGAGAGATTGAGAGCTGACTGTGGTCGCAGCAGTGGAGATGGTGGACAGTGGTCATATTTGGCTGTTCTACAGGCCAAGACTTCAGGTCTTGCTAATGGATTGGATGTGGAAACAGGGAAATAAAAGATTCCATGGGTGATAGCTACATTTTATTTTGTTAATGGCACTTATTTTTATTGGAAATGATCTTATTTTATTGTGTACTTCGTTGCCTTCCATCTCCTCCCAGTGAGGGAAGGAACCTTGCTTATCTTATCAGATACTGAAGAACTGCCCTTTCTTCAGTATCTAGAATAGTGGGTGCATTGAATGAATGCATATATAAATACTGACTGAGGAGTTTGTATAGACCAGGCCTGTCCTAAGGTTGAGATACAGAGGAGAATAAGACAAAGACACCTCTACAGACATGTAGCTTGCATACTAATGGAGGAGATAGACAATAAACATGTGAATTAAATTGTTTCAGGTTTTGCTAGGTTCTATGTTGAAAAAGGGTCAATAGGGTGGTTAAAGAAACATTTCTTCTCTAATTTTTCTGTTGTTCTGCATTTGTTTACTAGATTGTAACTTCTGTGAAAGCAAGGATTGGTTCTTATATTCTTTGTATAGTTCTGAGCAGAGAGTATGAACCCAGAAGCCATGGGATGGTCATGCCCAGAAGGCATGCTTGGTTCCTGGTGGACCTTAGGTCTCTGTTTTGTTATCTGTGCAATCTGACCAGCTAGAGAAGTCAGCCAAGCCCCTTCTTTTTCATGGAGATCAGAAACACCTAGACCCATGGACCTGTGCCTAGACAGGCCTGTAATTGAACTGCTCCCCTGGCTTTGGTTGTTAATAAGCATGGGAAGCCCACCTATGGATTTGCCAAGCCACACACAGCCATGCTGCAAATTTAGCAGCAGATCATGCCTCCAGGCCACTAGGGAAGAATTAAATCTGTACGGGAATAAACTTGGGCCAATAAACAGGCAGTGCCAGAAAGCAGTGCTCAAAGGGATCTGAGGAGCATCTGCATGTGTATTAAAAAACAAAACAGAAACCCCCACATCCCCCTTCTCTACTTAAGGAACATATTTAGACCTTCTCTTATGAAGTCATTTCTTCCACTGCATCTGCTTTGAACAGATTTTCAGAAGAGCTTTGTTTGCCCTTAAGCAGTCTTTTCCTCAGATAAAGATGCACAGTTAGGGGAAATTTCTACCTGAGTTGTCGGTCAGCTATCAAAATGAAAAATGAAAAAACTTTCCGAGCTGGTGGAAGCATGGAATGCTTTGGCAGCCTGACACTTTGCAGTTGTCCTTTTACAAACTACTGTACACATTTTAGCCAGAACAGACTTTTTGGTTGTCAGGTAGTCAATAAATATTTATTACATGCTTCTTGTGCAGTGTTTCTTCACTGGGAACTGTTCCTCAAGGTTCGCCATCTTGTTACTTTTCTTGTCTCTGTGTTCCCCATAACTCAAGATCACTGACCCAGTTAGCACCTTTAGGAGGAAAGGGAAAGCAAGGCCGATCAGAAAGCAGACTAGGAAGAGATGAGTCATGACCATTTTTATGCTGAGAAAAACAGCTTAGCATAATGCTAAGGAGATAGTTGATAACTCAGTTCATAATTCAAAACTGATTGTTCTTAATAGTGATGCCCAGTAAGTTGAATGTCTGACTTTTGCTTGCTGATAAGCACCATATGCAGAAGTCTCTTTATTTTGACTTAGATCCTAAACAAGTGTAGAGCACTGACCATGAGAGGGCATGGCTAGGAATGAGGCAGGATATAGAGGTCCCTCCGACACAGTGTCTGTCTTCGGGGGCCTCAATGTTCAGTGTCCATGTGATGTGTCCGTGAAGCCTGTATCTCAGGGAAGACTATACTAAGGTTAATCAGAGAAATAGGAAGTCCTGTGAGAACACAGGAGAGGTGGATATTTACTTCTTGGAAGAATCCAGTCTTGGCTAGGTATCCTGCACACTTTATCCCAGCTCCCAGTTTTGAGTGTTACTCCTGGATTATTAGTTTTCTCTGGCTTGTGGCAGGCCTCATCAGGCCTGGTATGTGCGTCTGTGTTTGCTTTTATCAGATAATCTTCCACCTACACTGGGTTTACCCTTTGTTTCCAATTCCTTGCTTAACTTCAGAGTTCTTTGCACAGCAGGACCGAATGTTCGGAATGTTACTCCTTTGTTTCCCACCCAAGTGAAGAGCACTGATGCAAAATTGTATTAGCAAAATGGATATAACTAAAATCACCACTGCTGAGTAGTTAAGAGGAAGAGATCTCCCACTCCCTATACTCCTACTACCTCTTTCCTTCTATCCTATCAAGACACTAATTTCAGGGTCACAATGTACTGATTGGGAAATAGAAGATTTCCCAGCTGTTGTAATCAAGTGCCTCCTTTCTTGTGATGCAGAAAGCTATTATGCATTTCTCTATACTTCCAAGGTGACCGAAATATTTACGTATTTTTGAGAATTAATTATTTTTAAAAATAGGAAGATTTGAACAATACATGTAAATATTTTCCTTGACTCTCCCTGCCACACCATTGTATCCAAGTCAGTATTCTTAGATGGAATCACTGATAGGATTTTGATGTGTGCTCTTCCAGACTTCTTTTCCATGCATTGACATGTATGTGTCATGTAAATGTGTAGTTTTGTGTTTTTTCTATCAATTCAGTTTAGAAATCTTCTTACATTAGTACATACTACTTCGTCACTTTTATTTTTCATTATTTTATCTTGATAGCCATTTGTTTTTCTAAATCGTTCTTTGCCTTATAATTTTTGCTTGAATGCCAGACATTGTTTTGAAAAGCCATATAAGCTTCATAGGTTTATCTTTCCTCTGCTACACAGATTAAGTTGAGGGCCTGAGTACATTAATCCAGCTGTATGTTGTGCTGCATATGAATAGGTTACAATTTCATTAAGACTCAATCTATTTCTGGGTGCCTGGGTGGCTCAGTCATTAAGTGTCTGCCCTTGGCTCAAGTCAGGATCCCAGGGTCCTGGGATCAAGCTCTGCATTGGGCTCCCTGCTCTGTGGGAAGCCTGCTTCTCCCTCTCCCACTCGTTCCCTCTCTCACTGTCTCTCTGTCAAATAAATAAATAAAATCCTAAAAAAAAAAAAAAAAAGAATCTACTTCTGGTTTATCCCTATTTCTGGAGCATGGCCCTTCAGGGCTTACAGTCAAAAACCTGGTAGATCTTTGAATTCATAACACTGAGAGAATGCAGAATTTCTGGTCTGCTTTTGAGAGATTTTGGCTTAGCTCTTCAGTTTTCTGCCATACAGCTTCAGAACTTGACAGATAACTTGCCAGGGAGACCAACTCTGTGGTCTGGTCCCCTCAGATTTCCAGTGTTGTTACTGAAGTTCAGATGGCTGCCAGAGGATCTGCTGGTTTATCAGCCCCAGCAGTTGTCCTGTTCCCAGGCCTGTTCTGATTCTGTCTTCCCGATCCTCTAGAGCAAGCCAGCTCCAGAGTAGCAAGTGTCCCCTGTGGGTAGTTCATATACTTAGGTCACCTCTGAAATCTTTTCTTTTTGGAACTTTACTTTTTTCAGTCCTCTTTGCTTCAGTAACTCTAATGTTTTTAAATAGATGATTTTTGTAGTTTATTTAATTTTTCTTCTTGTTTTAGTGGGAATGCATCTAGCCAGAAGTAAAACTCTTTCTCTTTTTAACTTCTGCAGATTATTTCATTGCATGGCATATTATTTTCTATAGTTTATTTTGTCATTTCCCTGTTTATAGACATACTGATTATTTTAATTTTTCACTTTTAATCACAATCTTGCAATTAAAATTTGGGTATGCATGTGAATAATACCTGGAATTTCTAGATTCAAACATAAGGATTTGTAATTTTTATAGAGATTGCCAAATTTCCTCCAAAATGATTTAAATTTGAATCTCAGAGTTGAGGCTTCCTTTCAACTTGGACCAATGCTTTTGAGGTCTTTGTTTGATATAATAACTTGGACCTACTACCAAATATTTTCCTAGGAACATGTGAAGGTCTATCAACTCTTTCAGGGACACTGAGCACACTGACAGCTTACCTGCTATCTTGTCCTTGCCACTATCACCTCAGTGCTCTCCTGAGGATATATTCAGTACTTACTTTTATAGTGTGTTAGATGATCATGCAGTGGATTATAAGAGTTCAGCAAATTCTCTAAGACTCCAGGGGAGCGATGTAGGCACTGAGGAGACACTCAGTAGAAAGAAATAAATTACCAAGAATAGCATATTTTCAATACAGGCAATTTCCCAGTTGAAAAGTTTAGTTTTTCTTGCACTGAGAGAATACGGCCACTGCCTCAAAGCTGTGGGGCTTGCTCTTTATTCATATGACTGATTTTTCCCATGTGCGTGCTATAACATCAGTCCTTTGGATTGTTTCATCAGTGTATTTGAATACATTTTCAGATCCCCTCAAACTTTTTGGCCCAGTAGCAGTTCATTTTCTTGGCAGGGCATGGGGAGTAGGAAGGTAGCCTTTTCTAGGCACTTATTGGTATCAAGCAGTGGGAAAGATTAGAGCTGGTGAACTTGGGGTGTGCAAATGTGTTCAGCCAATAGGAGCTCCTCCAATCCATAGGGTAGATCTGCTGGGATAGTTGTCTTGGGTCTCCTTTTACTCCAGGATAGAATTAACCTCTTGGCTGAATAGGTAGGAGGTAGGAGAAGTCTTAGGCCTCTGGACACTTAACCTAAAATTCTGAAGGAAAAATTCCTTATTCCTTTTTTCTTTTGCAAACACAGTTTTAGGCAGCATTTGTATACTCTCTATTGTACTGAAACAAAAAGCTATAGTGCTTATTTTCAAAACTAATAAATGGATTATCAATTTGAGTTTTCTCAAAATAAATACTTGTTTATTTTGGATTTAAAAAATTGAGTTTGGATTTAATGATGTCAGTTTAATTCTTTGGAATATAGTGAAGGAGGGGTCAGCAATAAAGCAGCCTCTGTTCTAGACTCATTCATTTATTCACTCTTCATGAAGCAGTTATTAAGACCCTACTAGGCATTAGACACTGGGCTTCGCATTGGTGATAGAAAATGAATAATACTGTGATATTTCTGTTAGTACTATATCATAAAAATTGTCTAGATTGATTTCTAAGCCAGCATGAACCTTTTAGAATTTAGAAAGTAGCCACCAAACAAAAATACTCCAGTTAGGAGCAAAATCATACAGCCAGTTGTGTGAGAAAGTACTCTGCTTTTTACCAGTAACTTTGAATCTTATGACCAACACTAAGCAGAAAATTGGGAAGAACAGTGAAAGGGGCAAGAAGTTAATGGGATGGGGACAGAGCTGAGAGGACAGAATTTGAACAGAAGGAGGAAAAGCAACAAGGATTAAGGAAGGTTGCTTAGGTCACTAAGCTTACAAGATCTTCTATTTCCCAATCAGTACATTGTGACCCTGAAGATGTAAGGACATGATGAATATATCACTGGGTGTGATACATTCTTTATATTCTCACTTCCCTTTGCTAATTCTGGCATCAGAGTTGTTGCAGAGAACATGCTCAACAGGGAATGGAGGTACATCTTAAACAGGTGTGCCTATTCTTAAGCAAACTTGTTATGTTTAAACAGATTTATTTACTTAACAAAAATTACATGATTACCCATAATGCCTGGCATCCGTGCTCCCCACACTGGGTATGCACCTGACAAACATACTGGTCTAGGACTCTGAGAGTGAGAAGCCTTGAGGATGGGCAAGCTTGTATATACCCAATCATGATATAAAATAGGATATGATTAAGACTTTTAAGAAAATGTAAACAAAAGATGGTGTCTGTTCAGGGAGAAAGTACTTCTGGTTGTTGGGGAATTGAGTAGAGGGAGGGAAGGCAAACAAATCAGAGAAGTTTTCATGAAGGGGATAATACTTTAACTGATTGTGGGAGATGATTTGAATGTCAACAACTGATGGATCTCAACAAAGATGAAGGATGTGGACATTATTGGTGAGGGAACAGCAGTAACAAAGCCATAAAGAAAGAGAACTTGTCTCATGACTATTGATGTTTAATGGGAAGAGGGGGGAGATAGAGCATGCAGAGAAACATGGGTCACAGTATGTTTTCCAGTTCCTTCTACTTATGTATGTGGACTGTGCCTGTGCTACCTAACCTTTCTGAATCTCAGATTCCCCATCTTTAAAAATGAGGTTAATAATACTGATTTTTTGTGTGTGTGTTTGATTTATTTTTTATTTTTATTTTTTTGGTGAAGGTTGGTTATAATCTATGTAAACCATGGCTCTATTTAAATGGTAGCAAATATTTACTGAGAGTAGTCTATGAAAAAGACAACTTTTGGTGGTCTTAGGGAGCTAGTTTAAGAACATAGACTTTATATATGGGCATGGAGTGATTAAAGTTTAGAATTTGAAATTTTATACTGATAGCAGTGCTGATGCAAGATTCATTGTAGAAATAATGTGCAAAAGATTAGAACAATTAGATATGGAGAATGGTGTCAGATGCTGCTAGTCACACCCGGGTATCTGTTCTTTCCCCCTTCACAGTAATAAAAACCCTGATTTTTAGCTGTAAACTTGGCCATCTAAAATAAAGACTATATTTCTCAGCTTTCCTTGTGGCTAGGTATAGTTAAGAGATTATGTTCTGGCCAGAAGTATCATATGGCATGCCTAAAAATTGTCTGGCACACAACCTTTTCTGCCATCACTTTTTAAAAAAATCATTTAGACAATCTGCCATTTTGGTCTTGGTCTAGTTATAGTGGCTCATTTGGAACATTGGAGGGATGAATTGAAAGCAGCCTGAGTCTCACACCTCATGGAACAGATTGCCATTCCAGCCTTAGACTGAATTCCACCTAACCTCTCCATGAGAGAGTATTAAATTATCTTGAAGCCACTGAGACTTTGAGATTCTGTCATTTGCAGTAGAATCTAATCCTAGGCAACTTGGAGCCAGAGGAAAAAAATGAATGGGAGCTTAGGTTCTAGGATTTCAGGCCAATAGCAGTATTAGGAATATAAAGGAGACATGTTTGGAGCAGGAGAATGATGCTTTCGGCTTGGGGTATAATCCAAGTGGAGATGTCAGATGATTAGCAACCAGTGTTAGGAGCCCAGAAGAGAGGTCAGAGTGGGAGATTATAGAAACAGAGTGGGTAATAGGCCTCTAAGTAGCTCTGATAATTGAATGTATGGGAGGGGATGAAATTTCCAAGGGAGAAGGGTATAGAAATAGTATAAAAAACTGAGTGCAAAAAACTGAAGACCGACCCTCTGGGAGGTCTCTGTAAGGGGCCAAAGAAAGAAGGGTTGAGACTGAATTGGAGAAACTTACTTCTTTTGGATCTGACAGGAAATGTGCAAGAAGAAAAGGAATTTCCAGGTTTCCCATAGTTAAGATTATATTGATTATATGTGTTTGTTAATGGATAAATGCTATTTTTGTTGAATGAATCAGGGAGGACTTTGTTTCTAGCCCATAGGGTTGTTTTCTGCTTTTAATGCTTGGTTATAGCTTTGGTTAGGCTCTTCTTAGGTGAGCAGTTACATACCAAGGTATCCCAGTGACAGAACTGCCAAGGAATTCCATGGAAGATGAACGGTCTTGATTGGAAAGTCACTTAATAGTTTTAAAGTTGTGAGTAGATGATCATGCTGCTTAAGCAAGAGACCATGAAGATGGAGAACTCATGAATTCTTTTGGTATTGGCATCAAATAAAAAATAGCAAGAAATTGGATTTGACATGTTATAATAGCATGCATAATTAATCTTTGGACTTTGGTGATAATAGGTCATCCTATAATTGGCCCTAACTAACAATACTGAGTATAACTTTTCCCTGGATATATACCAGAAATTTATGGGAATAGCTGTGAGAGGGAATAATGAGAAATGTGAGGGAAAGGAAAGTTTGTGCCAAGAGGAAGTTTGGAAGGAGAGGCACTGTTTCTCCCACTTCCTAAAGAGCTTGTTCTAGAGCTGGAGGCCTGGAGTGCCTTGCCCCCAGTTGTATAGTGTGTCTACTTGCACCAGTTCCCACTCTCCAGGCTCAGCAAATCTGCCAACCATATTCTCTCATTTGGAGAGGATGAAAGATACCGCTCTCAGGTTCCTTGATTTCCTGAAGGGTCTTTGAGACTTCTTGCATGGCCCAACCCAAAACTTGTCTTCTCCCTGCCTCCCCAGCAGGAGAAGAGGAAGTTGCAGACCATGAAAACTTGTTGTCTATACTCATTAGGAGTCTAAAGGGGTAGGTCTGTGTTTGTACAGGTAACAGGTATCTTGGACAGGATGTTGACCTGAGCAGCAGTATGCAGAAGAGTTATATGTTCCATGTTTTCAAAGATGAAACAATGCAGAGTGCAGCGCCTTAAGAAACCCAAAAGAGTAACAAACCATGATAACAAAATATCACATTTGCTGCCATATCTTCCAAACCTAGAGGAATGCCTAAAATATTTGCTGAATGAATTTTGGGTAATATTCATATTTCAGGAATATTTAAACCTTCATCCAAATCTAACCTGTGCTCTGTATTTTTAAACATGAGGAAATGAACACCAGTAGCTGCCTGGAGGAATGGGATGGGAGATGAGACATAGCCTGGGGAGAGGAGTGAGAGATAGTACAGCTTCCCCATAAAGTATTCATTGTAGGTACTGGCCAAATCTTGGTTCACATCTCAGTTCCTTTAATTGCTAGTTGTGTGATATTAGGCACATTTCTTAAATTTAAGCCAGAGCATCTTCATTTTTAAAATCTGAGTAATAATACCTACCTTTAATGATTTTGTAAAAAGTAAACTAAGTTTATGAGAACCTTCTTAGTAAATTCTAAGTGATAATTCAAAAGTTGGATGTTATTATTGGTACTAATAGCAATAGTAATAAAATAGTAACAATTGAAATACTTCCAGAGAGTGGGGTCTATGGGGGAAGGCATGAATGGAATGCTTATGTGGAATATATGGGCTTTGGGCCCCTGGATGTATAGGAAGGCAGGTGGCTCCAAAAAGTAGAGAAATAATGATGGCTGCTATTTTAAATTATGGTGTGATAGGCATTTTTTACAAGTTGTTTTAAAGACTCCCAACACTCTGAGCTAGATATTGTCTTCATTTTACAGATGAGAAATCTGAGGCTGACCTGTTATGAAAGCTACTGTAGGTCATCCTGTCATCATGTTAGTGCAAAGATGGACTTGACCCCTGATCTCTCTGGTTCATATGGTGACCTTGCCTCTCCAGGATTCAACATAGAATCAACAGTTCGTTGAATGACAGCTGAGCTCTATCCACTTTTAATACTTCAAAAGGTTAGGTGTCCTAGTCAGTGAGACTCTGAGGCCTATGTGGACTGGAGAGGCAGGTGTTAAGAGTAGACTACCATGGTGCTGGCTCTGTCTTGGGGAGAGCAGAGGAGGAGGCTCTGCTTAGCATTGAGTTAGTTTTTTTTTTTTTTAAATTTTTATTTATTTGTTATAGAGAGAGAGAGAGAGCAAGCACAGGCAGACAGAGAGGCAGGCAGAGGCAGAGGGAGAAGCAGGCTCCCTGCCGAGCAAGGAGCCCGATGTGGGACTCGATCCCAGGACGCTGGGATCATTGACCTGAGCCGAAGGCAGCCACTTAACCAACTGAGCCACCCAGGCGTCCCAGCATTGAGTTAGTTTTGAGCAACACATAGATGATGTCCTGAGATACCCAGTGTCTCTTTCCTTGACAAGTGCATGTGAAAGGAGCCCAGCGGGACACTTTCTGGTGTTTGTGGTCAATATGCTACCCTGTGGAGAGTGGCCATTTATTGAATTCCTATTCCACTCAACTTCAGTTCATTTGACTTTGGAGAGGTTGCAACATGCCCTTGCCTCTGGGCTTTCTCTAGAGTTGCTGTGTGACTGATTCTTTGTCAAACTTAGTTAGAAATTCAGATGATGTTGATATTAAATAGGTCCGTGGAGTTTGAGAACAGTTAGAGCACAGATGAGGAGAGGTTAAATTTTTCCTAAACTCAAGTTGTCTGTTATTAAACTCATCATCTCCTAGTATTGGACATAATCATGAAAATAATAATCTGTATCTTAGTCATCCATCCATCAAACATTTATTACAGCCTTACTGTATATTAGTGTGCATACTAAGTGCTAAACATATAAAGATAAATACATCAGCAACGCCTGTCCTGAAGAGTGGAATGGAGAGCCTGAGGGTGCTACTACGTTTGTCTGGGAAATACATGCCCAGCAAGTTGTTATGAAAGTGTGATTTTTTTTTTCTTTAGAGGACAGAAATTGCATTTATTTTGTTCACAGATAGAGCCTATTTCCACAGAATCTAGCACAGAATCTAGCTTAGCTAAGTACCCAAGCCATTTTATGAGTTGACTTAATATTTCAAATACTATATCATTATAGTATGATATATTACATTATTATTGTTTCCATTTACATGACCAAGTGGCCAGAATGAGTTTGTTCAACCCATGAGTTCTTTTTGCTCCCTTTAGTGAGCTGGAAACTTTGGTTGCCAAAGTCAACCTGGTAGCCAAATGTTTAAATTTTGGTAATTAATGGTTGCTCTTAGTCACAGGTTTGATGAATGATTTATTTTTAATAAAAGCAGAAGGTTCATGACAAACTCAGCAAATCTGTTGGCAGTTTTAAGACATTACACCAGGTTGCTTAGGAAAATTTCCTGGCAAATGAGACTTATGGATTATATAATATTCTTGCAAGGCAACTAGAAAAGAACTTTAAAAATTGTACCAATTTTGCTATCTAAAAGTGGAAATTTTTTTTGGTAAATCAGAGGAGTAGTAGATTTTAATTTCTCACAAAAGTTAAATCATAGTTCTAAATGTGGAAATAATAGTTTCCACTTTATTACTGATTTTTTTAGAGTTGAATTACCTCTTTTTGGATGATTTTAGCTACCCCTTCCTTTTAAAATTCAAACTCTAAATTTAAGGCTGAACCTCAACATAATATTTATGAAAATGTGTTAAATCACATGGAATGTTCCAGTGCAATCTGAAACCACACCAAGTACCAGAGGTTTTATGTTTGAAAATTATTTTAATCAGAGATGGATTTGGAATTATTGCCAGGTGATTCTTGAATCTTTAGGCCTAGGCCTTATGATACATTATCCAGATGTTTATAAAATGCCATTCTACTAATGTCCTGTTTATACTTTGACTTTGTGGTAAAGAAATATATTTGCCTACTTCGAAGTACCAGATGAAAGTATTTTACATCAACTAAATATTATTTTCAAGGTGTTCAACAGCCATTCACCCTCACTCCTTCTGCCTTAAAGGGACTTATTTCCTATCATCACCTATTTTCTCCATGACACATGACAAGAATTCAGCCTGTTTGTTGAATTTTCTTTGAATACTAAGTCCTTGGTAATGCTTCTTATACCTCTGCTAGCTTTTCTACTTTCCCCCGAATGAATTCTCTCTCAGAAATAAAAGTTTCATTTCTCAATTTTTAAAACCAAATCATTAATTGAAACTATTCAAAATGACTAGAGGAATATCCACTAATTCCTCAAAAATCAGTAGCAGAATCTAATTGTTTGAAAAACCTGTCTGCTTAACTTATCACTTTTAATCAGTTTAAGATGACTTAGAAAGGTATATTGGGAGAAAGAAATAGAAAAAAAGAGAAGAAAAAAGCAATATTAAAGCTGACATTTTATATTCCGCTTAGGAGGGTAAACACACACACACACACACACACACACACACACACACACCCTTCTTTTACTTTTTCATCTACTTTTGAGTCATTTTTTGCTGCATAAATTTACATATATACTATTGGGGTTGGAGTATATGCACAATTTTGAAACATGTTTTAACCATTTTCCATGTCATTAAATATCCTTCAAAATATGGTTATGGCTGCAGAGTTATTTGTGATGACTTTACCATCTTTTATTTGGTCTTTCTTAATTTCTTATGGTAGCGAGTCTCTGTCCCATGTTGATTCACATCCACCCTTTATCTTCACAGAGACCCTCTTGGTTCACTATGTATTCATTACTGCCTGTCACCAGATAGTTCTGGCTGTTCACTTTCTACACATAAAAGAGCACTGCACTTTCTGGCCCCACTGGGCTTGGCGAAACATATGACTTTTTCTAGCCAATGAGATGTGAACAGAACATTTAATTATTGATGAGAGAAATGTTCCAGAGTGCTTTTCCCTCTGCCACAGTAACTGGCAGTGTTCCAAAGAGTGGCTTCTCCATTAGTCTGGATCCCAGAGTGAGGGTGAGCCAAGCTGAGCACCCAGAAGAACTGTGATGGATAGGTAATGTGAGCAGAAAATAAAACTGTGTCTTGGGAGTTCTTGTCAAAGATGGCAAAATAGGAGGCTTCTAAACTCATCTCCTTCCACATATACACCGAATCAATAGCTATGCACGGAGAAATTCCCTCCAAAAGAAATTCTAAAACCAGCCTAGTGACTCCTACTATCAGACAAGAAAACATCCTCCCTGAAGTGGGTAGGAAAGACTAAGGCACACTCTCCCTCTAAGCCTTAACTGGTAGGGTGATACACAGTTGGGAGGGACTGTGCAACTCCCATCTTTTTCCTGAGGAGCAAAGTGTTTGGACCTAACATCTAGTGCCCCCAGCTTTTAAGACTTCCATCTGAGGGACAGGATCCCTTTAATACCTAGCACTGAAAGCCAACATGATGTGTGTACAGGAGACCTATAGCAAAGAAACAGTTCTTACCCCGCTTGTGAGGACTCACTATAGCCAATCACCTCAGCCCCAGCACCAACGGAGTAGACAGAAATGCTTATTTCTCAGTATGTCCCTGAAAGAGGCCTGTTTGCATCCTTTAAAAGCTCCTGCCTGAGGTTTCAGGCTTCTAAAATATAGCAGACATCTAGGGGCTGAATGTAATACTCCCTCCTCGTGAGGCCATAGACACCATCTTTGAGTTCTCCCTCTGGCCTGCTCCACATTGCTGATGTCTCCCTGGAAGCTGCATGTGTACACATCTGGCACCCGGGCTTTTCCAGCTGCCACCCGGTGGAGACAGCCTTGGATTGCCTGGCTCTGGTGGCCAGCGGGACCTGCTTTTTTTTTTTTAATTAAAAAAATTTTAATTCCTGTAAACATACAGTGTTATGTTAGTTTCAGGTGTACAGCATAGTGATTCAACAGTCCCCTATATTACTCAGTGCCCATCATTATTAGAATAACCTTAATTCCCTTCACCTATTTCACCTATCACTCTATCTGCCTCCTTTTTGGTAACCATCTGTTAGTTCTGTATAATTAAGAGTCTGTTTGTCGGTATATCTCTTTTTTTCTTTTTTCATTTGTTTCGTTTCTTAAATTTCAGATGAGTGAAATCATATAGTATCTGTCTTTCTCTGACTGACAGACTTCACTTAGCATTATACTCTCTAGCTCTATCCATGTTTTTGCAAATGGAAAGATTTTATCCTTTTTCAGCTGAGTAATATTTCATTGTATAGATATACCACATCTTTATCCATTCATCTATTAATGGACACTTGGACTGCTTCCATAGTTTGGCTATTGTAAATAATGCTGAAGTAAACATAAAGGTGCATATATCTTTTCAAATTGTGTTTTAGTATTTGGGGGGTAAATATCCAATAGTGGAAACACTAGATCATATTGTCACTCTATTTTTAATTTCTTAAGGAAACCCCTTATTGTTTTCTACCTTGACTGTACCAGTTTGCATCACCTGCAGTGTAGGAGGGTTCCTTTTTCTCCACATCCTTACCAGTACTTTTTGGTTCTTGTGTTGATTTTAGTCATTTTGACAGGTGTGAGGTGATATCTCATTGTGGTTTTGATTTGTCTTTCCGTGATGAGGAGTGATGTTGACCTTCTTTTTATGTATCTGTTGGCTGTCTAGACACCTTCTTTGGAGAAATGTCTGTTCAGGTATTCTGCCCATTTTAAAATTGGATTATTTGTCTTTTGGGTGTTGAGTTGTCTAAGTTCTTTATATATTTTGAATATTAACCCTTTATTAGGTATGTCATTTAAAAATATTTTCTCCCATTCAGTCAATTGTCTTTTAGTTTTGTTGATTGTTTCCTTTGCTATGCAGAAGCTTTTTATTTTGATGTGATTCCGTCATTTATTTTTGCTTTATTTCCCTTACCTCAGTAGACATATCTAGAAAAATGTTGCTATGGCTGATGTCAGAGAAATTACTGCCTGTGCTTGTTGCTAGGATTTTTATTATTTCAGGTTTCACATATAGGCCCTTAATCCACTTTGAGATTATTTTTGTGTATGGTCTGAGAAAGTAGTCCAGTTTCATTCTTTTGCATATAACTGTCCAATTTCCCCAACACTATTTGTTGAAGAGACTTTTTTCCATTGAATGTTTTTTCCTGCTTTGTTGACGATTAGTTGGCCATATAGCTGAGAGTCCATTTCTGGATTCTTTATTCTATTTCACTGATCTATGTGTCTGTTTTTGTGCCAGTACTGCACTGTTTTGATTTCTACAGCTTTGTAATATAACTTGAAATCTAGAATTGTGATGCTTCCAACTTTGTTCTTTTTCAAGATTGCTTTGGCTATTTGGTCTTTTGTGGTTCCATAGAAATTTTGGGATTATTTGTTATAGTTCTGTGAAAAATGCTATTGATATTTGATAGGGATTACATTAAATTTTTAGATTGCTTTGGGTAGTATGCACTTTTTAACAATATTTGTTCTTTCAATATATAAGCATAGACTAGTTTCCATTTGTTTGTGTTGTCTTTAATTTCTTTCTTCAGTGTTTTATCATTTTCAGAGTACAGGTCTTTCACCTCTTTAAGTTTACTCCTAGGTATCTTACCATTTTTTGTACAATTATAAATAAGATTGTTTTCTTAATTTCTCTTTCTGCTGCTCTATTATTAGTGTATAGAAATGCAACAAATTTCTGCATATCAATTTTATATCCTGGCACCTTACTGAAATCATTGATCAGTTCTAGTAGTCTTTTGGTGGAGTCTTTAGAGTTTTCTATGTATAGTATCATGTAGTCTGCAAATAGTGCAAGTTTTCTTTCTTTTTTACCAATTTGGTTGCTTTTTATTTCTTTTTATTGTGTAATTGCTGTGGTTAGAACTTCTAGTATGATGTTGAAAAAAAATGGTGAGAATGAATATTCTTTTCTTATTCCTGACCTTAAGGGGAAAGCTCTCAGTTTTTCAACACTGAGTAGGATGTTGGTTTTGGCAAATGCTTTTTCTGCATCTGTTGAAATAATCATATGGTTTTAGTCCTTTCTCTTGTTAATGTGATATGTGACATTGATTGATTTGCAAACATTGAACACTTGCACCTTTTCATCCCTGGAATAATTATCATTTAATCATGAAGAATGATTTTTTTCATGTATTTTTGGTTTCAGTTTGTAAATATTTTATTGAGGATTTTTCATCTATGTTCATTGGAGATATTGGCCTGTAGTTCTCTTTTTTGGTAGTGTTTTTATCCAGTTTTGGTATAAGAATACTGCTGTCCTCATAGAATAAATTTGGAAACTTTTCTTACTCTTCTGTTTTTGGAATGGTTTGAGAAGAATAAGTATTAACTCTTCTTCAAATGTTGAGTAGAATTCACCTCTGAAGTCATCTGGTCCTGGACTTCTGTTTGGTGGGAGTCTTTGATTACTGATTCAATTTCATTGCTGGTAAATGATCTGTTCAGATTTTCTATTTCTTATTGATTCAGTTTTGGGAGGTTACATGTTTCCAGGAATTTATCCATTTCTTCTAGATTGTCCAAACTGTTGGCATATAATTTTTCATAATATTTTCTCATAATATCTTGTATTTCTGTGGTGTTGGTTGTTATTTCTCCTCTTTAATTTCTGATTTTGTTTATTTGAGTCCTCTCTCTATTTTTTTCTTTCTGATGAGTCTGGCTAAAGGTTAATCAATTTTGTTGATCTTTTCAAAGAACCAGCTTCTGTTTTCTTGATCTATTCTGTTGTTTTTTAAGCTTCTATTCTTGTGGGGCCTGCTTTTGCCAGCCCCATAGAACTTTGGCAAACAAAGAAATACTTCTTAACCAGTGATCTCCCCAGGGCTAAATACATAGGTAGCAGATATGGAAATTCATCTACTGGTCTTTCCCAGAAGGAAATCTGTTTGCATATTTGAAAAGCTACTGCCTGAGGGTCTGAACTTCAATCAGCCTGCATCTAGATGTTGACTGAGATCTTTTCTTTGGAACACTGACAAGTCTTAGCACATCTCAACTACTGAGAGCCACTGTGAACAGAGATGGGAGCTTGGACCTTCACAAAGTTTTGAGAGACAACTAATAACTCAGGCTGAACTTAATGATAAAGCTCCTCTTCTACATGAGAACACCCCCTCAAGACTGGGAGGGTTAGCTGTTTTATCTAATGTGTAGAAACCTACAAAGAAAGTTAAGGAAAATGAGAAAATAGAAGAATATGTTCCAAACAAAAGAAGGAGGTAAAACTCCAGAAACAGACCATAATAAAATGTTGATGTGATTTATCTGATAAAGAATAGAAAACAATGGTCATGAAGCTGCATACTGAGATCAGGAGAACAATGTACGAAGAAAGTGAGAATTTCAACATAGAGATAGAAAATATAAGAAAATACCAAAGGGAAATAACAGATCTGAAGGATAGATAGAATACTTGCACTGAAAACTTTAAATAGAGAGGTTTAATAAACTATGTCAAGCAGAAGAAAGGATCAAGGAACTTGAAGATATGGTAGTGGAGTTCATCCAATCAGAGCAGCAGAAAGAAAAGTGAATGAAAGAAAGCACTTCTGGAACACTATCAAGAGGACCAATATTCACATTATAGAGTTCCCAGAAGCAGAAAAAAGAGAGAAAGATACGGAAAGCTTATTCGAATAAATAAAGGCTGTGAATGTCCCTAACATGAGGAAGGAAACATATAGTTGGATCCAGGAAACCCAGAGAGTTTCTACAGAGCTCTTTAGAAGAGGAATCCAAAGAGACCCACACTGGGACACATTATAAGTAAAATTTGAAAAGTTAAAGACAAGAAAAAAAAAAACTTGTTATATACAAGGGAGCTCCAATAAGACTATCAGCAGATTTTTTAACAGAATCTTTGCAGGTCATAAGGGAGTCCCATGATATATTCAAAATGTAGAAAGGAAAAAAAATCAACCAGAATACTGTACTTGGCAAGGTTGTCCTTCAGAATTGAAGGAGAGATAGTTTTCCAGACAAGTAAAAGCTGAAGGAATTTGTCACTAGTAGGTTGTCTTTAGAAGAAATATTAAACAGAATTCTTTAAGCTGAAATGAAAGGATGCTAATTAGTTACAGGAAGATTTATATAAATATAAATCCAACTGGTAAAGGTAAATATATAGTTGAGTTCAGAATACTGTAATATAATGGTGGTGGGAAAATCACTTATAAATCTAGCAAGAAGATTAAAAGATAAAAGTAAAAATGCCTTGAATTTCAATAATTGATTAATGGATATACAAGGCAAAAAGATGTGAATGGTGACACTGAAAACATACAATGGGGGTGGGGAGAGTAAAAATGTAGAGCTTTAGAATATATTTGAAGTTAAACTGTTATTAGCTCAAAGTAGACTTACAAATAAATATAAGATGTTTTATGTAAGCTTCATGGGTAATCAGAAACCAAAAACGTATAGTAGATACACAAAAATAAGGGATTATAAGCATTCCACTACTGAAAATCATCAAATCACAAAGGAAGAGAGCAAAAGAAGGAGAACAAAGGAATACAAAACAGCTAGAAAACATTTCACAAAATGGCAATGGTAGGTTTGTACCTATGAATGATTACCTTAAATGTACTTGGACTAAATTCTCATTCAAAAGACATAGAGTAGCTGAATGTATTAAAAAAACAACAGCAAGACCCAACTATATGCTGCCTACAGGAGACTCACTTTTGCTTTAAGGAAACACACAGACTGAAAGTGAAGAGATGGGAAAACTTAGTCCATATAAAATGGAAACCAAAAGAAAGCAGAAGTAGCAATACCGTTATGAGACAAAATAAACCTTAAGCCAAAAAGTGTAGATAGCATGAGACAAAAGGGGTCATTATATCATGCTAAAGTGGTCAATCCAATAAGAGGATGTAACATTTGGAAATATTTATACATACAACATAGAAGCACCTAATTATATAAAGCAAACATTAACAGACCTGAAAAGAGAAATAGACAGCAATGAGTAATAGTAGGGGATGCAGTGCCCCCTTCCACCCGCCTTTCAGAAAATCAGTAAGAAGCATTGGGTCTAGTACATGTTAGACCAGATGGACTTAACAGATATATATAGAAAAATCTATGCAACAGGAGAAGAATATACATTATTTTCAAGAGTACACAGAACATTCTCTGGGACAAATTGTATGTTAGTCCCAAAGCAAGTCTTAATAAAGTTAAGAAGATTGAAATCATATCAAATATCTTTTCCAATCAGAGTGATATGAAAACAAAAATCAATTACGAGACAAAAACTGAAAAATACACAAACACGTTGAGATTAAACAATATGAAACTCAATAACCAATGGGTCAAAGAAAAAATAGAGAAATAAAATATATTGAAACAAGTGAAAATAGAAATACAAGATACTAAAACTTGTAAGATGCAGCAAAAACAGTTGTCAGAGGGAAGATCATAGCAATAAATGCCACATTAAGGAATGAAAGATCTCAAATAAACAACCTAAGTTTACACTTGAAGGAACTAGAAAAAGAAAAACAAACTACAGATCTTCCTTGACTTATGATGGGGTTACATCGTGTTAAACGCAGTATAAGTTGAAAATATTGTAAGTCAAATTGCATTTAATATACCAGACCTACTGAATACCATGGTTTAGCCTCATGTACCTTAAATGTCCTCAGAACACTTAAAATAGCCTACAGTTGAACAAAATCATCTAACACAAAGCTCATGTACCTTAAATGTCCTCAGAACACTTAAAATAGCCTGCAGTTGAACAAAATCATCTAACACAAAGCTTATTTTATAAAAAAGTGATGAATATCTCATGTAATTTATTGAATATTGTCATGAAAGTGAAAAACAAATTTGTTATATGGGTACAGATTGATTATAAGTGTATGGATTATTTACCTTCATGAATGTGTGACTGACTGGAATCTGTGGATTTCTGCTGTTGCCCAGCATCACATATCACTAGCTTTTGAAAAGATCAGAATTCAGAATTTGAGGTACATTTTCTACTGAACGCCTATTGCTTTCACACCATTGTAAAGTTGAAAAATCATATGTCAAATGCTCATAAGTTGGGGACCATTTGTAAACCCCAAATGAGTAGAAATAAATTAAGATCAGAACAGAAGTAAATTAGAGACTAAAAAGAGAATAGAAAAGGGGTGCCTGGGTGGCTCAGTGGGTTAAAGCCTCTGCCTTCGGCTCAGGTCATGATCCCAGGTCCTGGGATCGAGCCCCACATCGGGCTCTCTGCTTGGCTGGGAGCCTGCTTCCTCCTCTCTCTGCCTGCCTTTCTGCCTACTTGTGATCTCTGTCTGTCAAATAAATAAATAAAATCTTTAAAAATTTAAAAAAAAAAGAGAATAGAAAAGATGGATGAAATTAAGGGCTGTGCTTTTGAAAAGATAGAAAGACAAATCTTTAGCTAGACATATAAAGGAAAAAAGAGGACTCAAAATTAGAAATGAAATAAGGACATTACAACTGCTACCACACAGAAATACAAAGGATCATAAGAGACAACTAAGAAGGATTATTTGCCAACAAGGTGGACAACCTAGAAGAAATGGATAAGCTCCTAAAAAACATAACCTACCAAGACTGAATAAAGAAGAAATAGAAAATCAGAGCAAACCACGTCAGAATGAATCAAGTCAGTTTGAATCAGTACTCAAAAACTTCCCAACAAAGAAAAGGCCAGGACCAGATGGCTTCACTGGTGAATTCTGCCAGATATTTAAAGAAGTAATACCAATCCTGCTCAAACTCTTCCAAAAATAGAAAAGAGGAAACACTTCCAGGCTCATTTTATGAGGCTAATATTCCTGATAAAAAAGTTAGACATGCACCCTCCAAGAGAAGGAAATTTTAGGCTAATATTTCTAAACATAGGTGTCAAAATCTCAACAAAATATTAGCGAACTGAGTTCAAAAATACATTAAAAGGATTATTCCAGAGATTCAAGAATGGTTCAAAATCTGCAAATCAATCAATATGAAACACCACATTAACAAAAGAAAGTGCAACAATCATATGATCATTTCAATAGGTACAGAAAAAACATCTGACAAAATTTAACATTCATTTATGATAAAAACTCTGAACAAAGTGAGTATGGAGGGAACAAATATATCAAAATAATAAGGACCAAATATGATAGCTCCACAGCTAGCATAATATAAAATGGTGAAAGCTTAAAGCTTTTTCTCTAAGATCAGAAATAAGACAACGATGCCCACCATTGCCACCTTTATTCAACATAGTATTAGAAATCCTGGCCAGAGCAATTAGGCAGGAAAACGAAATAAAAGACATCCAAATCAGGAAGGAAGAAATAAAACTGCCTCTATTTGCAGATGTTATGATATTATATATAGAAAACCTTAAAGATTCCACCAAAAAAACTATTAGAACTAATAAATGAATTCAGTAAAGTTGCAGGATACAAAATTAAAATACAAAAATCAGTTGAATTTCTATACAATAATAATGAACTATCAGAAAAAGAAATTAAGAAAATAATTCAATTTGCAATTGCATCAAAAAGAATTAAATACCTTTGGAATAAATTTTTTTAAATAAAGATTTTATTTATTTATTTGAAAGAGATCACAAGTAGGCAGAGAGGCAGGTAGGGGGAGAGGAGGATACAGGCTCCCTGCCAAGCAGAGAGCCCGACGCGGGGCTCGATCCCAGGACCCTGAGATCATGACCTGAGCTGAAGGCAGAGGCTTAAACCCACTGAGCCACCCAGGCGCCCCTGGAATAAATTTACCAAAAGGGGGAAAGATATGTACACTGAAATCTGTAAGACACTTATGAAAGAAATTGAAGAAGACAGGTTATCAATGGAAAAATATTCTATACTCATGGATTAGAAGAATTAATATTATTAAAATTAAATGTCCATACTTTGCAAAAACTCAAAATTTTAATGGTACTTTTTACAGAAATAAAAAAACAATCCTTAAATTTAAATTTTTGTGTTATGAAACCACAAAAGACCCTAAAGAGCAAAAGAATCCTGAGAAAGGGGAACAAAGCTGGAGGCATTACTCTGCCTGAATTCAAGCTATTTTACACAGCTGTAGTAATCAAAACAATATGGTATTGACATAAAACGCAGATACATAGATCAATGGAACAGAATAGAGAGCCTAGAAATAAACCCATGCATATATGGTTAATGAACTTATGACAGTGGAGCCAATAATGTGCAATGAGAAACAGGTCATTTCTTCAATAAATGGTGTTAGGAAAACTAGACAGTCACATGCAAAAGAATGAAACTGGATCCCTGTCTTACATCATTCACAAAAATCAACTAAAAGTGGATTAAAGACCTGAATCCATAAAATTCTTAGTAGAAAACATAGATGGTAAGCTCCTTAACATTAGTCATGGCAATGACTTTTTTGGATTTTACGTCAAAACAGCAAAAGCAAAAATGAACAAGGAGGACTACATCAGACTAAAAGTCTTCTGCACAATAAAGGAAACCTCAGTAAAATGAAAAGACAACTGAGTGGAAGAAAATATTTACAAATCATGTATCATCTAGTAAGGGTTATTATCAAAATATATAGAGAATGTGAATACACAACTCAATAGTAAAAACACAGATAGTGCCATTAGAAATGGGCAGAGGAACTAGAATAGACATTTATCCACAGAAAACATGTTTATGGTTAACAGGTACATGAAATGGTGCTTGACCCACTAATCTTCAGGGAAATGCAAATTAAAACTGCAGTGAGCTATCTCCTCATACCTGTTAGAATGGCTATTATCAAATGGAGAAGAGATAATGAGTGTTGGTGAGGATGTGGAAAAACTGAACACTTATTTACTGTTGGTGGGCATATAAATTAGTACAGCCTCAAAAAAAAAAAAAAAGAATTAGTATATGATCTAGCTATCCCACTTAGAGGCATATATCCAAAGGAAATGAAAATAAGATATCAAAGAAATATCTACACTCTCATGTTCATTGCAGCAGCATTCACAGTAGCCAAGATAGGAAAACAACCTATGTGTCCAGCAACAGATGAATGTATGTAGGTGTTTAGATAGATACACATACACATGCGCACGCGCGCACACACACACACACACACACACACACACACACACACACATTGGAATATTTTTAGCCATGAGAAAGAAGGAACTCAAACCATTTGTAAAAACATGGATGGAACTTGAGGGTGTCCTATCTATGTAACAAGCCAGACAGAGAAAAAAAAATACTACAAGGTATCACTTCTATATTGAGTTTTAAAAAAAGAAAAATATAAGTGATTGCCTTGTCCTGGGTGGGTGGGGATCCCAGGGGAATAACCAAGAGGCTGGTAAAAGCCTTCAAACTTTGAGCTATAAGATGAATATGGTCTGAGGATCTAATGTAAAACATAATAACTGTAGTGAATAACACTGTGCTGTATAATTAATATTTGTGAAGAGAGTAGAACTTAAATGTTCTTACCAAAACTAACCAAAACAAAAAATGATAAATACGTGAGGTGATGGATATGTTAATTAGCTAGATGAGAAAAATACTTCTAAAATGTATTATCAAATCATCTCAATGTACACTTTAAATATTTAAACATTTAAATACAGTTTTATTTGTCAATTCTACCTCAAAGAAGCTGAAATTTAAAAATCTATTGTTTGAGGAATCGAATTATAGGGACTGTTTGTTATCATCATACAATTTCACCTATCTTGACTGATACACTGATCCTATGTATTTAGATTGGGAATCTGGCTTAGACCTGTGATCAAGTAGACCATGTTCACCTTCATTTTCATGAATTATGTGCCATCCCCTCAGATTCTCAAAATTATGTACAGCCCCTCAGATTCTCAAACAATTGGGAATTTCCCCCTACACATCTATTTTCAAAGTGTTTTTGTAGCTGACTTTAGGTATATTCGTTAACTCCTATCATATGCAAATACAGGCATTTATACCTTTATTCTCACAATATATGATTAGCTTTGTCCACATTTTTCTGTTGTTCTGGCAAATATCAATAGCAGCTGTAAGATAAAGATTTTTTTTTAGCCCAGATTTTGTAGTTGTATGGAAATGAGAAAGGTCAAAAGAAAAAGATGCTGTCATTTCTCCTATCTAAAATTTTTTCCTACAATCCTACGTTTCCTTCTTTCCCTTGTGCATAAAACTTCATATTGCTTGTCATAGTTTACAAAGACTTCATTTTCTCCATATTATGTCAAAAATTAAATCTTGTTTTATAGACTTGATAATTAACATTTTAATGGCTACAAAATACTCCATTGAAATTGAATAACATAATTTATACTACAATTTCCTTATTGAACTTTTAGGTTGCTTCCATTTTTTAAAAGAAATACTGTTGGATACAGATAATAAGGTTTGCATCCTGAGTGAAATTAAACAGCAGGGAAAGTCAGTCTTGGAAGGCCAGCACTGTTTGGTTAGTGTTTGGGAACTTTGAGCAGATCATGAGAAGGTGCACATCCTTCTAGAAAGTGTGGGCTACTCAGTCCTTGGGAAGCCTCTGTGGACTGGTGACAGGGAAAAGCATGGAGGTTTTTGTTGTGTTATCACACATGAACATAGATCTGTAATGATCTTTTAGGCCTAAATTAAAGGGACATTTAAGAGTTTTCCAACTCTCACAGTGACAAAGCAAAGAATTTAGATGGTGCAAGTCCATGGATCTTGATGGAATTTCTAAGAAACCTCAAGCACTGGCATATATGTGAGGGACATAAGACTTTAAAAGAAAGTTTTTGCTTCATTCCTCACATGGTTTCAAATAAATATCTATTTTAATGCATTAGTTTTTGATTGGGTGGGATGGTTGGCTCAGAATTGTTCTGTACCCTTCCTTGATACCTTTGGCACAGATGGTCATGCCTCGCCCCTCAGTCTTCATACGTGAAGTGTGCATACGTGTTGCCAGTTGCTGGGGGAGGAGGTGTTCTTTATTTGGAGACGTTAATTCCAATCTTCACACTGTCATTTGACCGCACAGTGTGAGATGAACCCATTAACTTCTCTGTGCCTTAGTTTCTTATCTCATGGAAGAGATTGTTGCCTGACCTGGGGACTACCTCAGGGACTTCTAGTGAGGACAGGTGAGGACAGGTTAGGAAGACTCAAGAACCTGTGGTACCAAGGTTCCCAGTGCTGACTATATGCTGGAATCACTTGGGGAGCTTTTTTAGAATGTTAGTTTCTACACCCTCCCTTTCTCTCCCACCTCTGACCAATGAAATCAGAACCTGAGGCATCAGTTTTGAGATGCCTTGAACCACTGCTTAAGAAGGAAGGACAAACACACTGCTACCTTAGAATAATCAAATAAGGTCCAGGACTTTTTGAAAAAGTTCCTTTAGGAAGGACAGGAAGGATTTCTTTAGGAAGAACCATGTTGTTGGTCAATGCGTTGACCTACGTATTCGTGATACAAGCAACTGCTGTCTAAGCATGTTCTCGTTTTGCTTCTTGTCCCAGCTTTTGTAAACTCAAACATGCTTTCATTTCCTTAAACAGTTTGTGAAGCCTTGACAACAAATGTAACAGCCAGGAATTTATACATCTGCTAAATATGTGCTAAGGGTATTCGTTACTGAGAGAAAAGCCCCTTCCCTCATTCTTAACTCCTTTGGTAATCATAAACTTGATTTTGCCCAGAACACTGAAGTGCCTCAGTGTCTGTATGATTCAGTGGAGCAGGTGCTGGCATGCTTACCTGCACACTCGCCCTTTCACTAGCACCTCAGGATAATTATCCCAGACTCGGGGGATCTGGTAGTCAGAAATGTAAGGGATCCACAGAATTTGCAAACAGCAGCAAAGCTACAGAGTGTGTTTTTGTTGACAGCCATGGTTGTGTCAAGCAGGTGTGGATCCAGCCCTGTTGTGGGGGTGGGGGGCAAAAAAAAAAAAAAAGAAATACTGTTGGAATAAATAATTTTAAACAAATATGCAAGACTGTATACATCTAATCAACATTATTGTGTAAATACCTTTTAAATATAAACTCATATTTTAACACAGGTGCCACTGATGTAAACATTTCTGATACTTCTTTTTTGGGATTGTCTTCAGATCTAGTTGATCAGTTACACATTTAAGAATTTCATTATTTTATAACGTATCTTGGTTTTGGACCCCAGATCATTTGTTCTTTTGTTCATATTTTGGCTGTTTCCAAAAATCAATTCTAATTTTAAAATACCTAATTTTGCCTCCATTTTGACCATTTGGAAGGCTACCAAAATGTTCTGAAGCCAATTTTAGAGGAAAAAGTGTCAAAAATGTTTAGAGCAATGGTCAGTTACTGCAATAACTGTGCATCTTTGCACAGTGACAGCTTTGGGGGGCTAATACTCCTTTTGTTATGTGAATCTGGATTGGTTTGTTACTATGTTCATTAAGTCCATAACTCTGTAGTCACACTTCTCATGAAATGAATATTGTCTCAAATAATGTCCCTTCCTTGAGAGCAGGGATGATTCTTTCATAGAACCTGTATTAGTGCCTTGCATGTGGTGCTTACCAGTGTATGTTTGTGATCGATTCTCTAGAAGTGAATATTCTGTTGAGAATACACTTTTTCCATTAGCAAGCACCTATTTCTGAATAAACTCTTCTGGTGAAGGCTCGAACTCTCCAACACTTGGGACCAACAATATTGGCATTACCTGGGAGTTTGTTAGAAATGTACATTCTTTGGCTCCACTCTGCACCTCCTGAATCAGAAATTCTGGATGTTGGGCCCAATGATCTGTGTTTTATCAAAACCTCCATGTGATTGTGACCCCATAATACATGATCAATAAATAGTAAAGTCTGGAGAAAACTGGAAATAGAGTTCAAAATGATAATATTAGGATGAGCAAAAGTTAGCATAAGAGGCCACAGATTAGAAAACTCTATGTTTTCTGAGCACATATCTGGGCTAAAAACTGTGCTGTAGCATTGGGTAGGCAAAAAGCCACAAAGAGAATGTCTTTGTTCTTGTAGAACTGGTAGTCTAGAATAGATCCAAGATGCATAATGGGCATAAAATATATAAATAGTTACAGTGCCGTGTGATGAATATGAGTATAGAAGTATATGTAAAATATGGGTGGGGATGATCATAACTATCGTTGAAAAGCCACAAATTATCTGTCAGGCACAGTGCAAGTGCTTTCCACCACAATATATCCTTTTTCTCAGTCTACCCATCAGAAGGAATATAAAAGATTAAGAGGTGCTGTGTGGCTTGAGTAGGTTCCCTTGAACCTGGAAAGAAGGGCTTGGTCTCAGAGTTTGCTCTTCCTTGCCCAGAGTGCTTGAGCTATTCATGAACTCTGAGTTTATCAGTTCCTTTCAGGAATGGGTCTATGGGCAGCCATCTCAGAATGGATATGAAGATTAAGTAAGGGAATCAATGAAATTGCTTAGCTCAGTATATGTCTTAAGTATTCAATAGATACTAATATTTTGCTTGCTGTTAACCATCATCATCATCATCATCAAAATCAAAATCATCATCATTGTTCCTAGAGTGGTGAGTGGCAATATAGTATAGATTCTATATGCATTAAGAGGGTGAACTCCAGCCATACTGCCAGGGTTCAGTTCTGGCTTTGTCAGCTTCTAGCTGTGAGACTATGGCTTAGCCCCTCTTTACTTTAATTTCCCCAGCTGTAAAGTGGGGACAAGTAGAGTGCTTACTTCACAGGGTTATAGTGACTGGTAAATGAATTAATGTATGTAAAACACTCGGAACGCCACCAGCCCTGTAGCAACTGCTCGGTAAGTGCTAGCTATTATTATCATTCATATTTGGGGGAATGTCCCATGGCCTGCTCTGTCAGAGAGTTTAACTTTTCTTGATGGTATGTTGGGAGTTTTGAAGGGTTTCTGCTTTAGGGGCCCATGGAATAATGATATCACGTCCTTAAATCTGTAGGGTTTAAGGCTCTACTATTTAAGTAAAGGCCTTTTTTGTGGTGTCTAAAAATAAGGATGAAAAAAATAATACCAAAATAAAGCTTAAAAAAGGCCAAGGAAGAAAAATTTTAAAGCAAAGGGCAGGGCATCCGTTTTTATTTTATGGAAATGTCTTATTTGAGGAAGTTTACTGGTAATGATGTGCAGATGCTGTTAGTAGACATTTTCCCCCTTTGAAGTAACTGAGTGCTGATTTCCTATCTGTGCCAGCAGTCTTTTCAGAGTTGATTCTGTGCCCCTTTATATCATTGTGGGAAAGAGATCTCATATACCACTTTCCTAAAGATTAGAAGACTAAAACATGTACCTCTTGCCTCAGAAGATGTACACAAATATGAATAAACAGTTAAAACACTACCAGATGCACAGGAAGAGCCCTTGAACACAAATGCGATTGACAGCAAGAAAATATTAGCTTTGTAATTCTGCCTAGATGGCACACTGATGGACGGACACTGCAGAAGGATTCAGCTGCAAGTATTTCACGTAATTGATGGTGGAAGAAAGGAAAATTTCAACAGATATTTTTCTGTTAATTTGCCACAGGTGCTCAAATGCCTATGACCTAGTATTTCAAGGATTCAAACTGCCACTGTGATAGCTTTAGACTTTGCTTCCAGGTTATTTTACAGACTGGGGCATAGATTTTTAAGAATTTAATTCTGCTTATTGGTAATGTTGCAGTTCACATGATTACAGTCTAACAGGATGAGTGTAGTTTCTCAAAGAATCAAGTGGATATTAACTTAATTTATATCACTCCAGATTCATGTTTGATTTTTATCATGTGCATTTTGTATTTGGTTCTTTTAGTTTGACATTATTTCATCTACATGTTTCCATATATTGCTTTTGGCCATTTACTTGCCTTGCCAGTCTCATTTTCCTGCCACCTCTGCTGGGTTGTTTCTAGATTTTCACATTTATACACAGAGATGGGGGAAACATCTTAATATAAATTGTTTTTTTTTACAGTTCTTGCTACGTATTGGGAGAGCACACTCTAGAAATACTAAATTAATTAAACAGTACCATCTACATGGAATGTATGTATACTTTCCCTTATAATTTACACAATACTGGATTTTATTTTATGTATGTAATGGCTTTTTAAAATACAAACGACATTAAAATTTACCATCTTACCCATTTTAAGGGTACAGGTTAGTGGTATTAAATACATTCATAATGTGAAACATTAGAACTATCCATCTCCATAACTCTTTCATCTTGTAAATCTGAAATTCTATACTCATTGAACAGTTTCCACTTTTCCACTCACCACCAGCCCCTGAAAACCATTCTACTTTCTGCCTCCATGACTTTGATTACCCTAAGTACCTCATGTAAGTGGAATCATACGGTATTTGTTTTTTTGTGACTGCCTTATTTCACTTAGCATAATACCCTCAAAGTTTATCCCTGTTGCAGTATATTTCAGAATTTCCTTCCTTTCTAAAGCTGAATAATATTCCATTGTATGTATATACCACATTGTGTTTATCCAGTCATCCACTGATGAATACTAGGGTAGCTAGTATTTCATTTCAGCTATTGTGAATAATGGTGCTATGAACATGGGTGTATATCCTTGAGACTCTGCTTTTAACTGTTTTGGGTTTATGCCTGGAAGTGGAATTGCCAGATCATATGATAATTCTATTTTTAATTTTTTAAAGAACCACCATACTGTTTTCCAAAGAGTCTGTCCATTTTATATTCCTCATTATAGTGCACAAAAGTTCTTATTTCTATGCCTTCTTACCAACATCTGTTATTTGCTGTTTTTGATAGTAGACATCCTAGTAGACATACTAAACATACTTACTAGGTGTAGGGTGGTGTCTCATTAGTTTTGATTTGCATTTCCCTAATGATTAGTGATGTTGAGCATATTTTTGAGGGCTTATTGGCTACTTGTATATTTTCTTTGTTGAAATGCCTAGTCAAATCTTTGCTCACTTTTAAATTGGGTTGTCTGGTTTTTGTTGTTCACCTTTTGGAGTTTTTGAATTATTTGAATATTAATCCCTTATCAGAGATATGATTTGTGAGCATTTCCCCTCATTCTGTGTGTTGGTTTTTTACCTGTTGATGTTGCCTTTTAATGCACAACATTTTCCAATATTCATGAAGTCTAATTTGTCTATTTTTCTTTTGTTGCCTTTGCCTTTGGTGTCATTTCCAAGAAGTCCTTAGAATCTAATGTCATGAAGCTTTTGCCCTACATTTTTCTTCTAAGGGTTTTATAGTTTTAGATCTTTCATTTAAACCTTTGATCCATTTTTTTTAGTTGATTTTTGTGTGTGATATTAAATAAAGGTCCAACTTCATTCTTTTGCACGTGGATATCCAGTTTTCCCATGTTCGTGGATTACCATTTGTCGAAAGTTCTGCCCTTTCCCCCATTGAAAGGTCTTTGCACCTGTCAAAAATCCCATATAGTCAAGGGTTTATTTCTGTGCTATTTTATTACGTTGGTTTGTGTTTATGCAAGTACAACACTGTGTTGGCTGTGGTAGCTTTGTAGTTAGTTTTGAAACCTGGAGATGTGACTCCTCCAGCTTTATTCTTTTTCAATATTATTTTCACTAGTAAGCTTCTCTTGAGAATTTTAGGGTGTTTTTTTCTATTTCCACAAAACATGTCATTGGAATTTTTTGAAAAGGATTGCATTGAATCTGTAGACTGCTTTGGGGAATGTTGACATCTTAACAATGTAACTATTCTAATCCATGAATATTGAATGTGTTTCCATTTATTTGTATTTTCTTTAATTGCTTTCAGTAGTGTTTTATAGTTTTCATTGCACAAGTTTTTCACCTCCTTGGTTAAGTTCATTCCTAAGTATATTAGCCTTTTCAATGCTATTATAAATGGAATTCTTGTTGTAGTTTGTTTTCAGATTGTTTATTGTTCATGTATAGAAATACATCAGATATTTGTGTGTAGGCTTTGTATCCTATTACTTTGGTGAATTGATTTATTAGTTCTGACAGGTTTTTTTTGGCACAGAGTCTTTAGTCTTTTTACATATAAGATCATATCACTTGTGAACAAATATAATTTTACTTTGTCCTTTCTTTTTTTTTTTTAATATTTTATTTATTTATTTGTTAGAGAGAGAGAGAGAGAGCGAGCACAGGCAGACAGAGAGGCAGGCAGAGGCAGAGGCAGAAGCAGGCTCCCTGCCGAGCAAGGAGCCCGATGTGGGACTCGATCCCAGGACGCTGGGATCATGACCTGAGCCGAAGGCAGCCGCTTAACCAACTGAGCCACCCAGGCATCCCTACTTTGTCCTTTCTAATTTAGATACCTTTTATTTCTTTTTCTTGCATGATTGCTCTGACAAGAATTTTCAGTACTATATTGAATAGAAGTTGCAAAAGTTAGCATCCTAACTTTTCCTGATTTTAGAGCAAAGGCTTTCAGTTTTTAGCCATTAAGTATGTTTGCTGTGGGTTCTTCATATATGGCTTTAATTATATTGAGGTAATTTCTATTTTTAGTTTTTTGAATGTTTTTATCATGAAAAGGTCTTGAAATTTGTCATATATCTTTTCTTCATTACTTAAGATGATATTTTTCTCCTTAATTCTATTAATGTGGTCAATTATATTGATTGATTTTTGTATATTGAACCATCCTTGCATTCCAGGAATAAATTCCACTTAGCCATGGTGTATAATCCTTTTAATATACTGCCACTTGCTAGTATTTTGTTGAGCATTTTTACATGAATGTTTTTAAGGGTTATTGATCTATAGTTTATTTCCTTGTAGTGTTCTTGCCTGGCTTTGGTATTAGGGTAATACTGGCTTCATAGAATGAATTAGAAAGTAATCCCTCCTTTTTACTTTTTAAAAAAAGTTTTAGAAGGGTTGATGTTAGCTCTTCTTTAAATGTTAGGTCCATATACACAATGGATTATTACTCAGCCCTCAGAAAGGATGAATACCCAACTTTTGCATTAACATGGATGGGACTGGAGGAGGTTATGCTAAGTGAAATAAGTCAAAGAGAGAAAGTCAATTATTATATGGTTTCACTTATTTGTGGAACATAAGGAATAGCATGGAGGACATTAGAAGAAGGAAGGGAAAATTAAAGGGGAGAAAACAGAGTGGGAGATGAACCATGAGAGACTATGGACTCCAGGAAACAAACTAAGGGTTTTAGAAGGGTGGGGGGTAGGGAGGATGGATATTAAGGAGGGCACAGATTGCATGGAGCACTGGGTGTTTGTTATATACAAACAATGAATCATGGAACACTACATCAAAAACTAATGATGTACTGTATGGTGACAGACATAACACAATAAAAAAATAAAAAATAAATTAAAAAAATAAATGTTAGGTAGAATTTGCCTTTGAAGTCATCATGGCCAGGGCTTTTCCTTGTCAAGAGATTTTTTTTATTACTAATTCAATTTCCTTACTAGTTACAGATGTATTCAGGTTTTCTATTTATTCATGGCTTAGAGTTGGTAGGTTTTGTGTTCCTAGAAATTTGTCCATTTCATTTAGGTTATCCAGTTTGTTAGCATATAATTGTTCATATACTCTTTTATAATCCTTTTTTATTTCTGTGGAATTGGTAGCAATGTCCCCAGTTTTATTGCTGATTTTAGTAATGTGACTATCCTCTCTATATTTCTTAGTCCAGCTAGATAAATGTTTGTCAATTTTGTTGATCTTTTCAAAGAACCAACTTCTGGTTTTATTGATTTTTCTGTTTTTCTATTCTCTGTTTCATTTATCTCTACTCTAATCTTTTTTTAATCTTTCTTTTAATCTTTATTTCCTTTCTTTCATTAGCTTTGAGTTTAGTTTGTTCTTCTTTTTCTGTATCTAGTTCCTTAAGTCATAAATTTAGGTGGTTTATTTGAGATCTTTCCTGTTTTTTAATGTAAAACTTTTCCTCTTAACTGTGCTTATGCTGCATTCTATGTTTTCATATGCTGTGGTTTTGTTTTCATTCTTAGCTAAATATTTTATAGTTTCCCTTGTGATTTTATTTTTGATCCATTGGCTGGTTGAGAGTATGCTGTTTAGTTTCCACACATTTGTGAATTTTCATTCTCCTTTTGTTATTTTTTTTTTAAAAACATTTTATTTACTTATCTGATAGAGATCACAAGCAGGCAGAAAGGCAGACAGAGAGAGATGAAGGGAAGCAGGCTCCCTGCTGAGCAGAGAGCCCAGTGCGGCTGGATCCCAGAACCCCAGGATCATGACCTGAGCCTAAGGCAGAGGCTTTAACCCACTGAGCCTCCCAGGCACCCTCCTTTTGTTATGTTTTTAATGTCATTCTGTTCTGGCCAGGGAAGATGCTTTACATAATAAATACCTTTTCAAATCTGTTGAGACTCAGTTTGTGGCCTAACATGACCTATCCTGGAAAACATTCCATGTGTGCTTCGGATTTGTATGCCACATTCATGCATCTAGGTCCCTGAGATGTACACACATTCCTGCCACTTAGCCCCCACCTGGTTCTCATCCATAACACTCATAGGCCCAGTCTAAGAAAACAAAAATTGGGGCTGTTCAGAGAAGCCAGAAGCCCCCACCCTTTCCAGACTCTTCTCCTTGAGAAGAGTGTGTGTGCTATTGTTGGATAGAGTGGTCTCTTAGATCTAGTGGGTTTATTGTGTTGTTTAAGTCCTCTATTTCCTTACTTATCTTCTGTCTGATTGTTCTGTGAAAGGGAGGTATACACAAAATGACTTCAAAAGGCTGAAGGAGACCAAAAAAAAAAAAAAAAACCTGAAGAAAAACATCAAGAAGTACAGCTTGATGAGAAATGGTTTATCAAGGGGACTCATGGACAGAAGTGTGTTTTGGGTGGATACAAGGCAAGTAGATCTCTGAAACCCCACCTCCCTTAGGACCTACTTTTATAGGTCTAGAGGCTAGGAGTAAATGCTGAGGGACCATCCAAGAGGAGAATGTTTATGAACAGGTATATGTCACAGGTTGTTCTATTCACTAGTAAGTGTTGAATATTGAAGTCTCAAACTATTATTCTAGAGCTGTCTATTTCTACCTTCAATTCTGTCAGTTTCTTGCTTCATAGGTACATAAATATTCATAATTGTTAATATCTTCTTACTGTATTAACCCTTTCATTAATATAAATGTTCTTCTTTGTCTCTTATAGCCCTTTTTGATTTTAAAGTCTGTTTTATCTGATATCAATATAGCCATCCTTATTCTCTTTTGGTTAATATTTGCAGGGGATATATTTTTCATCCTTTTATTTTCAAAATATTTGTGTCCTGAGCTCTAGAGTGAGTCTCTTGTAGATAGCATGTAGTTAGACAATTTTAAAAATCCATTCTGCCAATCCCCACCTTTTGATTAGAGATTTTAATCTATTACATGTGAAGTAATAGTAGTAGAGATTTTAATCTATTTAGTAGTAGATTTCAATCTAATAGTAGTAGAGATTTTAATCTATTGACATATGAAGTAATTATTGGTAAGGTAAGGGACTTATTCCTTTCACTTTGCTATTTGCTTTCTTTATGCTCTCTAGCTTTCTTTGGTCCCTCATTTTCTGCATTACTTTCTCCTTTTGTGTTTAGATGATTTTTTTGTAGTGGAATGTTTATATTTCTTTTTCATTTCCTTTTGTTTGTATTCTGGAGAATATAGGACTCATATATACATAAAGTTATAGGACTATAATTTGAATTTATACCAGCTTAACTTCAATAACATATAAAAACTCTGATCCTTTTCAGCTCCACCCGCATACTTTTTGGGGGTGATATCACTGATATCACCAAGTTACATCTTAATACATTATGTGTCCCCAAATAAACTAATAATTATTTTAAATGCATTAGTCTCTTAAATCATTTAGAAAACATGATTAAAGCAGTACTATAAACCATTGTTACAATAAAAATAGCTCTTATAATTGCCTATTTATTAATGAGATCTTTATTTCTTTATATGGTTCAAGTTACTGTCTAGTGTCTTTTCATTTCACCCTATAAGACTCCCTTGAGCACTTCTTACAGGGCAGGTTTACTTCACTATCTTCCCAGAATCCTTTATAATGGCTTCTTTCAGTAATTTTAATTTGGATTTGTTTATTTGATATGAAGCTGTGTATTTGTGAAAAGAAAGAGTTAAGATTAATATTTATAATTTTAAATATGTAAAGTACCACTTTTTGATCACCATATTTTGATCATTGCAAATGTTTGGAATATATTTGCTGCAAGTAAAAAGAAATTTGACTCATTGTGGCTGTTTTAGTCATGATTCTTTAGAAAAAGAGAACCAATAGAAATATATATATATATATGAAGAGATTTACTATGACTTGGCTCATGTGATTATGGAGGCTAAGAAGTCCCAAAATCTATGTCTGGCTGTTGAATCAGGAGAGCCGATAATCACAAAGTTGTACAACACCCATCATAATTTTAGAACATTGTCATTATCTCCCAAAGAAACTCCATACTTATTAGCATTCACTACTCATTTTCCTTGCCCTCAACCAGCTTTCTACCTCTACAGATTTACCTATTCTAAACATTTCATATAAGTGGAATCTTATAATATGTGGACTTTTTATAAAATTCTTTCACTTAAGATAATATTTTCAAGGTTTATCCACATTGCAGCCTGTATAAGAACATAATGTTTTATAGTTAAGTAATATTCCATTGTATGGACATATATTTTATTTATCTATTCATGACCTGATAGACATAAGGGTTGTTCTTACATTTGACTATTATGAATAATGCTGTTATGAACATTTGTGTGCAAGTTTTTGTGACTATATATCTTCATTTCTCTTGAGTATATACCTAGTAGTACATGTTTCACTTTTTAAGGAACTGTCAGACAGTTTTTAAGTGGCTACACCATTTTACATTCTATCAGCAATGTACAGGGTTTCAAATTTTTCCACATCCTTGCCAATGCTTGTTTTAATCTGTCTTTTTGATCATAGCCATCCTAGTGGGTATGAATGACATTTCATTGTGGTTTGGATTTGCATTTTCCTAATGTCTAATGGTATTTAGCGTTGTGTTTGCATGCTCATCATCTGTATATTTTATTTGAAGAAAGTCTATTCACATTCTTTACCCACTTTTTAATTAGGTAGCTATTTCATTATTAAGTTCTCAAGAGGTCTGTATATATTTTAGATATAAGTGCCTTATAAGGTATGCAGTTTATGGACATTTTCTCCCATTCTGTGCATTGTCTTTTCACTTTTTGATGGTGTCTTTTGAATTATGAGGGTTTACAATTTTGATGGTTCAGTTTATCTATTTTTTTCTTTTGTTGCTTATGATTTTGGTGTTGTATCTAAGACACAATTTCATTACCCAAGGTCATGAAGTTTCATAGTTTTAGCTCTTACATTTAGATCTGATTAATTTTTAAAAATATTTTATTTTATTTTTATCTCTATCTTTATTTTCTTATTTATCTTTTTAGAGAGAGAGGGGAGGGAGAGGGGCAGAGAAAGAAGGATAAAGAGAATCTTAAGCAGGCTGTACACCCAGCACAGAACCTGACTCATGGCTGGATCTCACAACATTGAGATTGTGACCTGAGCTGAAAACAAGAGTCAGACACAACCAACTTAGCCACCCAGGTGCCCCCTGTGATTAATTTTTTAATTGATTTTAATATATGCTATGATATATGGGTACAGCTTTTTTTCTGTTACATGTGGATATTTGATTGGCCCCAGCACCATTTCTGTGAAAATATTTATCTATATCCATTGAATTATTTTGGCACTCTTGTTGAAATGAGCTGACCATTCTTTTGAAGGTTTATTTTTGGACTTTAAATTCTATTCTATTGACCTATGTCTATCCTTATACCAGTGCCACACTCTCTTGTTAACATAGCTTTTTTTTTTTATCATGGAGGAATGTTAGATTTTTCAGTATCTATTGAGATGGTCACGAGGCTTTTGTCCTTTTGTATTTACATTGGTTAATTCTTGGATGTCAAACCAACCTTGCATTTCTGGGATAAATACCTCTTGGTCATGGTAAATAATCCTTTTTATTTGTTGCTGGTATCAGTTTGCTTATATTTTGTTGAGGATTTTTTTTGCATTTATATTCATAAAAGATGTTAGTTCATAGTTTTCTTATGATATCTTTGTCTGGTTTTGATATCAATAATAGTGACTTTGTAGAGTAAGTTGGGAAGTGTTCCTTTCTCTTAAAGTTTTTGGAAGAGTTTGTAAAGAATTGGTATTAATTTTTAAGTATAACTGTTTTGGTTTTTTTACAGCTTGCTTTATAGTTTACCCTGCTATTGTTCAGTTGCAGGTGGGTTTATAAATGGGAGCGGGAAGGTGGTGTTTAAGGCTGATCATCCCTTGTAGAATAATTGGCAGTGAAAGGACAGGACTCCAGATAAAAATGTTGAGTCCTCATTCTTTCTACTTCTAAACCGTGCTGGATTGCCCTACTGGATGACATTCCCAATGGCAGAAACAAATTACAAAGGCTTTTATATCTTGAATTCTGAACCATAGCTGGAATATGCCTTTCAGTGCTGTTTTCCTCATTGGAGCCATGGGTTCAAGCCCAATTTACTGTCCCCACTTTAAGAAACTTACCTGTAACTTATTGCTACAAATTTATTTAAAAAAATCATTTAATCAAAACAAATGAGTGAAAGGAAAGAAACAAAAGTGAGATTGGCAAATCAAGAAACAGACTTGTAGAGAATAAACTGATGGTTGCCAAAGGAGAGGTGGGTGGAGGGATGGGTTAAATAGGTAATAGGAATTAAGGAATGCACTTGTGATGAGTATCAGGTGTTGTATAGAAGTTTTGAATTACTATACTGCACACCTGAAACCAATATTACACTGTATGTTAACTAACTGGAATTTAAATAAAAACTTTTTAAAAAAGAGAGAGCCTGTTTACCTGAACTCCTCTTGAGTAGGAGAGTCTGAGAACAAGGAGAGCATTTGTTGAATCCAAGACATCATGTAAGGTAATCCGAACAATAAATATTTAGATTGTCTTCCTGCGTTTTCAGAGTACTTTTGGTCATTAATCATTCTACCAACTCAGTGGAAAAATTGCACTGAAGAAATAGTAACTAATATTTACTAAATAATTATAATGTGCCAAATACCATTTTAAATTCTTTCTATATACTATCTTTTATCCTTACAGCAATCTTATGAAGTCAATATTAATAATATTCTCCACTTAACAGATGTGGAAACTCAGAAGCAGAGAGGTCATGTGGGTTGCTTCATGTAATGGTAGAGCCAGTATTTGATCCAGATTATGGGACCCCGTAGCCCACTGTGAACCAGAGGTTAGAGTGGATTAGGCATATTCTAGAGCAGGGGTTCAGATTCAGGGTTTCTGTATCATAATTTTTGAGTTTATAAGTCATTTGTTTTTCTTGATGAAGACTAACATTTAAGAAATCTTCATAGAGGGTGTGCTAAGATGGTCCCAAGGATTTTAGATGAGACTGTCTCCCTCTGCAAGGATGATGTAACAGACAAGTTAACAAAATAAATATTTAACATTTATTGAGTGCTATGTTTCATGGCAAGTGATTCACTTGTATAAATTAATTTAATCTGCAAAGTAGCTCTGCGAGTTAAGTATTATTATCACTTTTATTTATAGATGAAACCACTGAAGCAAGTATATATACTTTGCCCAAAGTCAGTTAGCAATAAGTTCCATAGCCCAGATTTGAACCTAGATGGTTTTGCTCCTTGGTCTGTGTTCTTAATCATTTTGCTATTGCAATTTCTCTAAGTAAGTAAATAGTTGCCAGACATATTGTCACAACAGTGCAGTCACACCAAGAAAGCAATGATAAGACTGGATCATTCATGTTTATGCATGTGGAGGTTGGAGTCCCTTCTACAGGAGAGAAATGTGCTGTGGTTGAGAGGAGGAGAAAGGGTTTCCTGCAAATATGAGACAACCTGAAACAAACATGGAAGTAGGAAAAGAAAATTTACTTTTAAGAGGGAGGCTGTTAGCTTGTGCCTTCACAGAAGATGGAAGTAGGCTGATAGGGTGTGGTGCACACTGGGAAGCTTGTGCCGGCTTGGTCCCAAGGGAGTTGTGGTTTGGGAGGGTTTGGAGTTCTACCTCAGGATGGAAAAGGGGCAGTCTGAAAGAGCAACTTTTGGAAATGAGTTTGATAAACTCAATTAGCATGCATAGAGGTTGGGTCAACAATAGATTAATAGAAACTTTAATGACAAGTGTTTTTAGTAATCTAAGAAGCATATGGAAATTACCAGGAAAAACTTGACTGTTGGAGTAATATTTTTGTTTTAGTGCTGAAATTCTCCTGGTTTTCATTTTCTTGTAGCAGTAAAATCAGAGACTGGGATTTATTCAGCACAAACATTTCCCATAGTTCTACAGTTTTCCTGTAAAACATTCTACCACCAATGCTGGGCTGCATGTTTGGATCTCTGTGGTTGAGAGGGAAGAGAGTATCCCCAGAGCTTGTATGTGACCAGAGAGCTGGATGTATGTGGGCAGTTTTCTTCCAGAGGTGTGGATCTTCTGGTCTGTAGCCTTGATGAACTTCAGAGCTTTCTTTGTCTTCTCGAACACATGTGTTCATTCACCTCTTGGTGGTCCTGAAGGCGTTGTTAATGTTCTTTCCAGTTTGAAGCAATTTGCAACTTTAAAGGATCATCAAATTATCAAAATAAATTTCACGTAATGTTTTTAATGAGATGATCATTAAGTTGAAGTTTCTAAGTTATTTTTACCAAAAAGATAAATTCACATAAAAAGCAAATAAACCAATGTTGCCCACCCATCCTAGTTCTCATATGCAAACAAAGATCAGTGAGAGTCAAATGCCAAAGACAGATACTTAAAAAATACTTTTGGTCCATTTCTACTTTTTTTAAAAAAAATTTTTATTTATTTATTTGACAGAGAGGGAGAGATCACAAGTAGGCAGAGAGGCAGGCAGAGAGAGTGGAGGAAGCAGACACTCCATTGAGCAGAGAGCCCGATGCAGGGCTCAATCCCAGGACCCTGAGGGCTCGATCCCAGGACCCTGAGACCATGACCTGAGTTGAAGGCAGAGGCTTAACCAACTGAGCCACCCAGGCCCCCTGGTTCATTTCTACTTTTAAGGTAACCTGATGCCTTCTTTTCTCAAGTCCTCACACAGGTATTCAGGAATACCAGGATGGTGTGCCAAAAATCCCGACAGCTTGTATCACAGTGGAAGATGCAGAGATGATATCCAGGATGGCTTCTCGTGGGAACAGAATTGTTATTCAGCTGAAGATGGGGGCAAAGAACTACCCAGATGCTGATTCCTTCAACACTGTAGCAGAGATCATTGGTAGCAAGTACCCAGAGCAGGTGAGTGAAGGAGGTACATGGGCTGTCTGGGAACAGAAACTCATCAAAGGCAGGATCTTTTTTTTTCACCCCACCAAAGGTTTTACAATGAATTGAAGAATGAAATAGGATCCATGGTGTGGAAATTCAATGTGTGTGTGTGTGTGTGTGTGTGTGTGTGTGTGTGTGTATTATTTATTCCATTTGGAGCCAGGTTGGCACTTGAGATCATACCAATAGCTAATGTTTATTGTGCTTATTGTGTGGATTGTGTTATTTGAGTCTTTCAAAACTCAGTGAAATAGGATTTATTTTTATCATTTCAAAGGTGACATAGAAGGGAACTCAGGTGCCTGAGGTCTACACAGCTAGTAAGTGACTGAGAAGGAACTCAAAACCAGCACCTTATAAATGTTAAGTCAAGTTTAGACCACAGTAATTTCCTAAAGTATATTTTTTCCTTAGCAAAGTTTGAAAATCAAATAGTACTAGATGTAGATTCAGACTCTATACTAGCTGAAGGTTAAATAAGTTTAGCAAGTTACTTATTCTCCGAGTCTTAGAGAACTTGTCTGCAAAAAAGGGATGGTCTATGTAATGTAGCAGGATTATTGCGAGGTCTCAACGAGCCCCAGTCCATCACCTAGCCTAGCACAGTGTTTGGTAGAGTGCAGACACTCATTGAATGGAAGTTTACTTCACATGACATCGAGTGTACAAATAAACCCCGTTCTGATAAGATATCTGGTACAAATTTCCTCTATTAGTAGTTATTGAAATGCTGAAAATAGCACTTAAAGATCAAGTTATTCTAGAATTACAGACTTGTATTTTGCTTAAAGGGGTAAATGGGATGAAAGAAAAAGTGAATAGTGGTGGAGAAACAAACCTTCTGTACATGTCTTGACTCAGGACCTCTCCTAGACATAAGGGCTCTGTTGCAGTGAGGATTTGTATTATGTTCAGGTCCTTTTTTTTCTTCCCAAATTACATCCAGGATGTGGACATGCATCAGCCTTAGGCTTGTAGCTACAGGGATCATGGAAAAGCAGGATCTCAGTAGGACCCTTGGGAGTCAAATAGTTATAGACAAACTCTAGTTTTCAATGTTGAGAAAAGAAACAAACAAGCCCCTTGCCCTTTAGGAACCTGATAACAGCAGAAGAGCCCATAGTCTATGTTCCAGGTTCCCAGGAGTCAGATTCCTTAAAGTATAATCCTTACCAGGTATGTTCCCCAGTTAGTAGTTCCAGGATAAAGTGTTGCCATTTTTAAGGCTGCTAGTCCAGGGCAGGGGGGTTTAGAATTATCTGTGATCAGTTGTCTGGGTGAGCAGGCTGCTCTGGCCCCTAGGCTGGGTGGCAAGATGAGAATGAGTTATTGGCAGCCTTAGTCTGAAATAGCCAGGGGGAGTCAAGGTCTGAGCTAAAGCATTAAAGCAGGGGAGTTCTTGGGGCTGTAGCAGCCTGAGGGCTAAAGTCATGCTGGCTCACATAGCTTCCTAAGAGCCACTGGCATCTCCTGGTTGGGAAGGCTTGGGCCTACTCCTCAGCTCAGGCTGATTGAAAAAAAAAAAATCAGCTTTACAGATATATAATTACATAAACTTACCAAATTTAAGTATAATTCATTAAGTATTGAATTAAATATAATTCAATGAGCTTTGAAAAATGTATGCAGCAATGTAACCACTACAGCTGTCACAATAGAGAATGCTTTCATTACTCCAAACATTGCCTCGTGTGCCTTTGCTGTCCATCTCCTCCTCCACTCCCCTGCGCCCTGGTAGCTACTGACCCACTTTCTAGATCTAGAGTTTTTTTGTTCTCTAGAATTTCATAAAAGTGGAGCCATAGAACATGTAGTCTTTCGAGTCTAGCTTCTTTCACTCACATATAGTGCTTTTGAGATTAATCCATGTTGTTTTATCAATTGTCTATCCCTCTATATTGCTCCTGAGTGATATTTTATCACATGGATATACCACAATTTGTTTATCCATTCAGCAGTTGGACATCTGGTTGGTTTCTAGTTCTTGACTGTTACCAGTAGAACTTCTGTGAGTGTTCTTGTGCAAGTCTTTCCATGGACCTATGTTTTCATTTCTCGTTGGGTAAATGCCTAAGAATGGAGTTGCTGGGTCGGCCTGACTATTTAGCACCCTGATCTCCATCAGGATGCTTCAGTCCCTGCATTCTGTGGGGATAACATCTTCTCTAGGTGGGTGGATTCCAGAGAGTTCTCAAGACTCAGGATTAAACTTTTACCTCTACCATAGCATTGCATAGCATTCCAGAAGTGGGTTGTAAGTATGGTGTTACCAAGATATACCAGGGAGAAAATTAACAGAAGTTCTCCCACGAAGAAGTCACAATATTACTTCCACAGAAGAAATGTAGATGAGTGCAGTAAAGTCTATATGACTATTTTTGGGGAGGAATCTGCCTCAGAGTCTGCTTGAAACCACAAGGGATGCCCATTCTGTGAAGGAAGGCAGCAAGCATGTGTTCTTCTCTCTAGGCATTAGGTGAGTTAAGGAACCCCAATAAGCATAGTCCATCCCTGATCAATGCTACCCCTTCCATGAGGCTTCCTCAGGTAACCTTCACCTCATCTCAGCACTGTATGCTTTTATGTCATCTCCCGCCAGAGCTTGCTAAGGCCCTGAGCAAGCAGTCTGTTTACTTTTTTTCTGGCTTTTCACTAATGCTTATCCTGGGACTTGGCATGTGGTGGCTTTCAACACATATTTTGTTTTAGTAAAATGAAGAGAGGAAGTAAAGGAGAAAGTGGCTGGAGAATTTTCTTAATCTCAGTTCCTTTTAAATCTAGAAGTTCTCCTGCCCATGTGGAATAGTGATTGTCCATTGATATACTGGACATGACCCCTAAATGCAGCTATTGTCCAAAACTGAACACCTCAACTCCTTCAACCCTGATCACTCACCTTAGTTTCTCGTCTCTGTGAAAGGAGCCATGTTTACCTGCCAGCACAGTGAGTTAGTTTTCATTTTCTATTTTTTATCACTGACCTGTAGGCTGGCACCCATCCTATTAAGTCTACTTCCAGTATGTTCAAAAAATATATGGTCTGTTTTTCCTTTACTATCATCATTGTCCTAATTCAGGCCCTTGTTATTTCCCCCTGATTTTACTTCTTCTTATATCTCCCCTATTTTTGCCATAAAGCTCAGAGCTGTTTTAAAACGCTGATCTCCACCTGGTGTTTCCTGCTGTCAGACCCCACCTCCTGTTCCCTATAAAATAAAGGTTATGATACAGATAAATACTGGGGTGAGTAATCAGAGATGAGTCGAAGACAGAGGAAAAGAGACATGGAGGGAGGGAGGCAGGTATAGGTAAGAGAAAACTACGAAGCAGAAAATGAGTGCTCAGAAGCTAGCAGAAAATGAGAGTGAGGGAGGGGAAGGACACATCTGCTGGAGATTCAGATGCCAACTAAGGACCATTCTCTCTTTGGCTGGTAAGGGAGTCTAGCTCTCCTCAACTCTGGCAAACTTTCTGAAAATTGCTCAGCTTTGTTTTTAATTTTAAGTATGGTAGTCCTGCCTTACCTGTGGTTTTGCCTTCCACGGGCTTAGTTTCCTGTGGTCAACCACAGTCCAGAAGCTGATGCTCCCCTTCTGATGTAAGGTCAGCTCACTAGTAACTGAAAGCTACATCCCATGCCTACGCCATTCCCCTCAGTGTGGCTCATCACATAGGCATTTTATCCTCACACCTCATTGTAAGAAGAGTGAGGCCAGTATAGTAAGGTATTTGAGAGAGACACTACATTCACATGACATTTATTACAGCATGCTGGTATAATTGTCCTGTTCTATTATGTTATTGTTGTTAAGCTCTGTGCTACATTTAGAAGTTAAACTTTATCAAAAGTGTGTGTACAGGAAAAAATATAGTATATATAAGGTGCAATGTTATCCGTAGTTTCAGGCATCCATCGGATAAGTCAGAGGACTCTTGGAGGGGACTATTATAATGGCCAGTGACATAAACATTGAGTTGTTTCGGGTGGCTGACTTATCTCTGACACATCCTCCCTACCTTGCTCCCTATCCTCCTGAAGAAGAGTATCCAATAATGCTGAGCAAGTTACTTGCAATGGAAATTAGCTCTAAAAGAAAGAGGGTTTATTGCACTTTTTTATCATTCTGCTTGCAGATCGAACATCCTGGATGACTAGAGGGTAGCCTAACATTCACACAGTGGCTGGCAGACGTCCTTCAGGGCTAGCACCCAGCACAAACCCTTCTATCTCATTATTCACACATAGCACTTTAAGGAAAGAAAAGCAGTTAGCACATAGAGAATCCCTCTGATTTGGCCCAAGAACCATGGACAAGGTGTGGTGATTTTCAGCTCTAGAAAATTGTATGTGTGATTGATGAGACATTGACACATTTCAAAACCCTGTTGCATAATTCAGCCATAAGCTTTACATTCTGAATTAACAACAGACTTTTAAAAATGCCAATAATACAAATACTTTATTGAGTTTCAATATGTGAAAATGGCCAAGGAGGGGTATTATGTACATTAATTCTACCCGTTTCCCAAAGAACCCACAGTGACATGTTTTGGGTCCTCCAAGCTCAGAATCATGCCAGTGTCAGGAGGACCCTGTCCTGACAGTAACCCAAATAGCCCTTTCCTGGCCCCAGTTTATGATGCTACCAGGATCCCTCACCCCAACAAACAGGCAAACACAAAAGAAGGGTTGTGCTCAATCTGACCTGACAAAAGGGCCAATGACCTGAAACTAGGGAGTTAGTGCCCCTGTAGGACAGACTCTTTCCTGAGAACAGATTCTCCAGTGTTGACTCTTGGGGCTGGCCCATTTCTTCTGCTCCTCAGTGATTTACTAGGCCTTATTATATTCCAGAAGTCTTCTGAGGGAATTGTGTGAAAAAGAAAAGTGTTTCACATTTTTTTTTGGTTAATAATATCCAAGCCCATTTTGATAAAGCCTTGATAAGTGAAATTTTTTTATACATGCATTTTTCCTATAACAGTTATTTTCATAGATTTAAGGAACAATTTCAGTTTCATATAAGGTATTATTTCAGATATAATGCAGTACTGTGCAGGCCAGTGGGAAACATTGAGATGAAAGTTCTAGTTTGTTAACTGGATAGCTCACTTTTTCTTTGTATGTATGGGTTGGGGGGGTAGGGTTTCTTAATTTCTACACTATGAACATTTTGGGCCAAATAATTCTTGGTTGTAGGGGTCTGCTCTGTGCACTGTAGAATATTTAGCAGCACCCCTGGCCTGTCCCCCACACCCTATAACCATGACTGTAAAAAACAAAGCAAAACAAAAACTCCTAATGTTGCCAAATGGCTGGGACAGAAGTCACCCCGGACTGAGAATCTCGGGTGTGGAATAATGAAGGAACACAGAGTGGGTGTTGGCCACACCGTGGTTCTGGTTTTATTTCTGCCACAAATAAGCTGAATGACCTTGGCCCACTCAATCCTTCAACTGTAGAATGAGGGACTTTGGGAAAACTCAAAGATCATTTCCAGCCTTAAGATTCCATTATTTAAAAAAAAAAAATACTTGGGGATTATCATCAGACTGCTGGTACACCCATTGTATGCTTAGATAGTAACAAGACATAGTGGGAGCCCTTTGATTATTTGACAGGGTAGCAGTGTCTGTAAGTGTTTTGTTTGTTTTTTAACATTCTGTGTTCAGATACAGTTAGGAACTCTTCTATTGAAAAAGCAAAATAAACTCCTTTTTTTTGGTGGCATTTCTTAAGTCTTTATTGTGCTAGTGTACTCTGGAAGTTTTTAAAAGGTTTAAATATTTGTAATAATCCCCAAACTTTTGGAGAAACAATAGGATAGAGGCATAAGATACCCTGGGTAGCTTATATTTTGGTGGGTTTTTTAAGGTTCATTTTTAAAAACCATTCATTAATACAACACAGATTTACTGAGTACATGTCAGGCATGAGTTACAGCAATAGGGTTAGTTCAAGTAGGCAGCGGAGCACTGTAGTTAGAAACATAGGAAACAGAATTCAGATCCTACCTCTTACATTTTCTTGGTAGGTTATTTTGCCTCTCTGACCCTCAATATATATTGATCTTTACTGGAGAGGGGAGAGCTTATTCATAAGCAAGGAGTTGAGAAATAGAAGGGGCACATCAGAGGGACAGACTGCAGCCTTGGCATGCCATGTGCAGGGCTGGGGCTTTGTACTGTTGGCAGTAGGAAGTCTCTGAAGGGTTTTGGCAGGAGTTTTTCATTTTATTTTATTTATTTTTGGAGCTTTGCATTTCAGTTTACTTTGGTCACTGTATACATTTAGAGGGGGCAAATACTGAAATTCAGCTAGGAGATAGGAGGATATGAACTGGGATAGTTGACATAATGTTGGGAAAGAGGAGGATTCAGGAATTATTTAGGAAATAAAACTGGCAGAAGTTGTTAAAGTTTGAATACAGGGGAGAAAAAGAAGGAAAAGTACAGTTTGGGTGAAATTCATTCATTAATTCTAAAAGAATTTATTGAGCTCTTACTATATGCTGGCTGTATCACATTACCCTCATAGCACTTCGGGCAGAAGAGACAAACAAGTAACCAGATAATGGCTATGGCAGGTGGTAAGTGTCATAATATGGCAGCTACATGGCATAATAGGGGCTCATTTCAGGGGCAAACATCCTGGTCAGGGAAGCCAAGGGAGCCAGCCCTTCTGGAGAGAAACAGTTGGTTCCTCAACACTTGTAGTTAGCTACGAGGAGCTAATCAAGCTAAGGGTGTGGGTTTGGGATGGGAAATGTTCCAAGTGGAGGGAGTCATATGTATGAAAGCCCAAAGAGTAGTGTTATTCTTTCTTTAAAGGAATGCGGTGTGACCTCCTATAATTTCTAAATCTGTCTGATAATGAACCCTGTGTTCTTGGAGTTACACTGTAAAATAACCTACAGAAAAATGCATAGCCTCTTCCACGTATATATGTTTTTAAAAATAAATTATTGAAAAGCTCAGGAATTCTTTTGGAAACAGCTTTAATGTGACACTGTCAAGACCCTGTCGAAGGAATAAACAAAACCTGATTGACCTGGTAAACAGAATCATGCCACACGCAACTGACTAGTTAGAGGCGTTATAGCAAATGCAGTTTTGCCTTGCATCTGAATATGTAGTCTGATGATATATAAAACCTTCTTAATGGGTACAGCAAGTTATTTTGCCTGGGTGGGAGCCTTTTTACTAACTTAAGCAGCTGTTTAAACTTTCATAAGCAAAGTAATTATTAAATCTTTCATGAACATATTGGTTGGAATATTTGTTCACATCTTAACCTTGAGTTGGAAAGTTTTGAGGGGTGGGGTTAAAGAGTTTGAAGCTGGCAGATTTCATTCTTTTTTTTTTTTTTCTTATTATAAACATTTTATGGCTTAGAACCAACCAGCCTAAATCATGGAAGGAAAAATACATGTGTGGCAAGCATGAGGCATTTCATTGTTTATTTTTAAAATTTCTGAAATGTGCTCATAGCTGTGCGTGCCTCTGGGCTCATAAAGACAGCAAATGGAAATAGCTCCAGCCAGACAGGCTGTTTTAGATAGATAGCCACCCAGGTAGACAAGGCCGTCCTTGGACAGTACTCTTTCCTGGACTCAGTAAGTCATCCTAGTGGCCAAAATGGAACTTGCAAGGAAGAGAATGCCATCTTTCACAGTTTTGAGCACCTTACTTTTATTAATGATGGAGTCTTTTTAATAACAGTCATAAGATGAATAATAATCCACAGTGTTTATCATGTGATGGGCAGTTCTCTAGATGCTTCTCGTGTGTTTTCTCCTTTAATTTTCACTCTGACCTTGTCAAGTAAGCCATGCTGTTATCCCCACGTTACAGAGGAAGAAACCGAGGCTTAGATCAGAAAGTTCACAGAGCTTCCGCGTGGAAGAGCTAGGAGTAAACACAAGTTTATTCTGTCCTGGAACCTGTACTCTGTGACAGTTCATTATCATAGACCTCTTAGTCTTTTTCTATTCTAGTTAGTAAGATATTGCTATCTAAAGAGCTTCCTGTTTTACCCTAAATGGAAGGAACACCAGCACAACTGTTAGCACTTTCAACAGCAGTGAGAAATGCTTATTGAATACCTATTCTGTGTAGAACTCTGTGTTATAAGCTCAGAAAATAGTCTGAGGCAAAGAGAAGAGAGGGTTAAGGGCCCCCTGTGTAGTGGTGAAGTGGAGCAGGCAGTAAATTCCACAGCTTGGATTCTGCAGTACTGATGAAGGGCCTGGGGCGCTCCATCCTGGCTGGCCCAGTGCAGACTACCCTGCAGTACTTTACAGTTGGGGGTGTACTCTCCCCTGTATTATCTCACTTAATCCTGACAACAGGGCTGATGATTACAGTTTCACTTTAAAAAGGAAGAAGCGGAGATTCAAGTAAATTACCCAAGTCAGATCCACATCTAATAAATGTTAAGATTCAAAGTTTTTCCTCTGTAACTTGCTATAGTCACTGCCCAGAGCCCTGCGACTTAGAACATAGAACAAATGCTTTAAGGATGCTCTAAAACACAACCTGAAAAATGAAATTGTTTGGATAAATAATTGCCATATAAGGCAGTAAAAGCAGTCTCAATGGTTTTAAAATTGACCACAAATTCTTTGATCTCCTTTTAAAAGATAGGACCAGATTACCTTCCCCCATGTGTAGGCTGTAGTTAATGATTTGCTTCTACTGAATAAAATGTGGCAGAAATGATGGTGGGTGATGTCTGGGATTAGGACATCAAAAGCATGTGGCTTCTTCCTTGCTCTTTCTCATGGATCACTCATTCTGGGAGAAGTGGGCTGACATGTAAGGATACTCAAGAGGCCCTATGGAGAGGTCCATGTGGAGAGAAACGGGGGCCCTTCTCTTATCCACAAATCAGCCAGTAACTAGATCCAACAGCTCCAGTCGAGCCTTCTGATGACTACAGCCCTGGCCACCATCTTGACCACACCTCATAAGAGACCCTGAGCCAGAACCACCCAGTTTCTCTGCTCCGAAATTCTTAACCCACAAAAACTATGTGAGGTAATAAATATTTATTATTTTAAGCCACTAGGTTTTGGGATGAAATAATACAGTAATCAAAGACCACAAGACACACAGAAAGGAATACTATGTCTGAGCTGTCAGGAAAGCTGGCTACTGAAAGGTGAGAGAGATGAGCAGGAATTTAATAGATGGACAAGGAATTTATTTGGAGGTGTTCTGGGCAAAAGAGAAAAGTGTATGCAAAAAATGTGCCACAGAAAGACGTATTTTAAGAACTGCAAAGGAAGGACAAGACAGACTCACAACATAAAAATCATAGCATTTGGGGTAGAGGGTTCTCACTAAGTGCATATTATATTATATGACAGTGTAGCAACTAATGTTCCTAAGAGTGATGAGTCTGCAAGGAATTAAGATGCATAGGGGTGATTTAGGAAGACAGGAAAACAATCAAAACATTGAAATATTTACTTCAAAATTAAAACAAAAAATGTACTGTTTAAATCCTTCATGAAAGGGGGGTCCAGGTTGTCCGAAATAGCCACCTCCCTATGTTGTTACTGCACTAAACTGTCTGGGTCTGTGTTTTGAAAACTTTAAGCTTAAAAGAAGGGCCAAGAAATAGCTAATGAAGAACACCTGGATTTTCCCCAGGATTTTTCACTCTACCAGTTCTGCTACAACAATCAGGTAGAAATTAACGTTTTATAACCAATTATGTGTTTTGCTTGGCATCCCGCTAACCAACTGAATTTTTGAAAAAGAGAATTGCCCAAATTGACTTGTTATCCTATGCCATATCTCATTCATGGACTATTTATTGAGTGCTACCCATGTGTTACCTACTGTGACAGGCCCATAAACCAATCCTCTATATTAAGGTTGCAGAAATCTCTTTGCGTCCCAGTTCCAACTCCATGGTTTTCTAGAGTTAGTAGCAGCTCCTGGTAGAAAGACTGTGTTTATTTAAGTTAGATTTTCATATAAAATTATTATCTCCTTATTTAAAAAACAGAGAAAAATAAAAAGAATTTTTACTCAGAAACAAATTAACTCAGACAATTGCTGTTAACATCTCATTGCATTTCCTTTCCTATGTATTCTTCTATGAATTTTTTTATATAGCTGTATTTTATAGTGTCAGATCTGATTTTTATTTAACATCAGGCAAAATATCCTTTGGGATAGAAACTTTAGTATCTGTAAGTTATTCTGACAAATAGATATTCTGTAATTTACTTAACGTGTTATTAGAAGTTTTGATTATACATGAATCTTTCAGTAAAAATGATGTTATATCTAAATAAATATGTGGCTAGGGAATTTTGAAGTCTTTTGGCCTGTTTATGGGTTTTGTTAAAACAGAGTAATTTTAAATAATAATGGGAAGCTTAGGAAGAGGTTGACATGGTTTCTCTCCATGCCAAAGAACTTCCCTTGGAATATTCTAAGAACACTGTATGGCCATGTGCCGAATGTGCCGTCATAGTTATTCTGTTAGTTAAACTAAACATGAATGACTGGATGAAGAACATTATTATTCTGTGCACATTCTTGACTCTTAATTTAAGGTTAAACTAACTTAATTTAGTGTCATGTGAATTTTTAGCAGCAATTATGGCTAGTTAATGCATGTTCTTCCTTGGTCATGCCTCATCTCTTTGCAAAATTACAATATTTCATTCCAAATTTATTCTGACCAGAACTTTCTCCCATTTTCCCTCAGTGTTTATATCAGAGGCCCTTTGAGTTTATACTGTAAACCACCACTTGTGTATTTTTATAGTAAGCCTCAAAGCAGTAGGCCTGGATATGAGTGCATAGGACTCAATGCAGATTAGAGAACTGGACCTCGTTCCTTCTTTATTCATCAGGAGCTATTGTGTGGATGAGAGATACCATCTTAACATCTCTCTTCCAGTCTTTCTCCTTTCCTGTCTGGTGTACCACCATCCAACCAATATTATTCAAGGATGTCTCAGTGCAGAAGTATGCCTCTGTCAAGTTCTATTTAAAAGAGGCAGTGGCTCCCCACTTACTGTCAAAAAAAAAAAAAAAAAAAGCCTTGCATCTACAAGGTGTTATACTGGTCATGCCTTTCTGCACAGATAATCTATGTCCTCCAAGCCTGGAAGATTCTCTGTTCCATATGTTTTGTGTCATGTCTTGGTTTCTTTGCCTTCTTCGTACTGATTCCCTTTTCTGTATCTACCTGTTGAATTCTGGCTTACTCTTTCTTTATTCACTTATTCACTTTAATTGAATGATTCAATAACATTCATTCATTTAATAGAAATTAACTGAGCTGTAGTTGCATGTCAGACATTGTTCGAGGGCAAGTTCAAATGCCACCTCCCCTAAGAAACCTTTCCTAGTCACATCAGCCATATGCAAGGCTTCTCTCTTTACCATTTCCAGAGTCTTGTTTATACTAATGTCTTGTCACTAATCTATATCTCATTGCTGTGTACACAGTAGGCACTCAAAAATTTTTTTGCATTAAAGAAAAATGAATAGATGAGTGAATTATTAAAAGAAATTCTTTGCCTTCTCTACCAGTAGAAGCTAATGACTAAAATAAAATGATGAAACTGGTCTAGAAATTTAATATTATTGTGGGTTTCCAGTCTGTGAAACACCCTCTGTGTGGTTTCCAGCAGAGAAGGGAACGAATGCTTTTTTTCTCAGCATTCTACACTATCTAGATATTAAAGACAGTATTATACTTTGTCATTGCTTTTTATTATAAGGCAGTGTTTTAAGGACATTACTGAAAAGGAAGATTCTACTTCCAGAGTGCCAGTAGCCTCTTTTAGCATTCAAAAAAGCAAATATATTAACCAGAGTAGTGAGAAAAGCAGCAGATTAAGTAATTTTGATAAACCATTTATTTTGAGCAATAAAAACTAGGAGCCTTGATTAGTTCCCAATAGAAGTCAGCCATCAAAACAATAGTCATAACTATAAGCTTGTGTTTACCACCTCTCAGGGATGTCACTGTCCAGTTTGTCATTTAATTCCCCCAAACAACTCTATATGAATCAGGTACTTTTATTTTCCACATTATACAGATGAGGAACTGAAAATTTAAAGAGTTAGGCAAATTGGTCATGCCTACTGGACAATGCGGGTGGTTGGTGGGCAGAGTAAGCCCATGAGCTCAAGATCTGCCCTTGTTCAACCTCTGTGCTCTTCTTTTTCTACTCATGAGGTTGGAATTGTGTGGGCTGTGACAACGACTATACATTGAAAATCCTCTCAGTTACCTTGAATAACTTCTATTTACTTGATTGTTCCTGTACTAGCTCTGTGGATGGTGAATAGGACTGTTTTTTGCTTTGTTTTGTTTTGAAAAACCATTGGAAACCATTGAAACCCCAGAAAGGGGGAACCTCAAAAAAGCCACCATTTTGAGGCTGTACACCATTCTGAAGCAGAGTAGATTTCTCTCTCCTTCTGGAGATGATTGATCATTCTTTAAAACCTGGAGTTACTTTGAGTTCTTTTTTTTATTTTTAGGGCTGAGAAGCAAGGGAAAGATAAGGGGCCTCTAATGAAGGCATCAGAACTTGAGAAAGGTGTTTTTGTCTGCCCAGGAGTCCTTCCTTTGAGAATGGCCTCTCTCCCAACATTTGTGCTTGTGGTGGACTGCCAACTCCCACTACTAAGAATTGGAATCTTGAACAGGAACACACAGGGACAGAGCAGGTTGGGGATGAGTCATTCATGTTGTTGCTCTGTACAGTTCAGGATCTATGAACCTCAGGCTTACCTTCTGAAAAATGGGGTTTGTATGCCTCACAGAGTTGAGGATTCAGTGAGATGTTGTCCATGAAAGCTTTGGCACAGAATAGTTATCCAATAAATAGTTACTGTGCTTTGAGATTCTGGGGACAGTTCTTTTTTCCCTGAAAGAAGGAAAGGAAAAAGTAGACTCTTTCTACTGAAAATGCATAAGGTACATAATTATTGATGGTACTTGAGAAGAACTCCCAACCATTCAAATGATGAATTAGGAAAAGATAATCAGGGTGATTGTGAACTCTGGAATGATGCACTGCTACTTTAGCATAACACTGTTGTTAAAACTCACAATACTTTTCATTCTTAAAAAAAAATCAATGATATGAAGGAAATTCAAGCCTCTTGGGGGTGAGGGTTTTGGGGGGGTGTGGAGGGAGGAAGAAGGATGTTAGTCTATGAAAGAATAGCCATCCAGTGGCCAAATCCCTTTTTTAATGAATAGAGTTATGGCATTGCTCCAGCATATTAATAAATGTTCCCCTGTGGGTAGTGAGAACTTCCAATGTGAAACAGTGCATATTGGATTTGATAATAAGAATATAGAGAATTATAAATGAGTTGTCCAGGAGGCATCTGTGTTAAGGAAACTTACGATCAGGACTTTGTGTATTCTAGTCGATGAAAAGTTGTGGGCAGAATTAGGGTGCTGTGGTGGAAAAAGAAAGGATCCTGCTGGCTGGTAGAACATTGATGTGAAGTTATGGAGGAGTTTCGATTAAGCATGTATCTTTGATCTTCAATATGCCATCTAGAGAGAGTATTAGAAGCTGTAGGTGCAGCTACATCCCTACTTAAAATTGACTTTTTGTTATTTCTTGTTTGATTGACCACCAATTTAGCAGCAGTTGTATAAAAAGTAGGTTGGAGTTTGGAATGCATTTCTACACGGACATGAAACTGAAAATCCCTGTTTATCTTATAGCATTAGGTATACTAGAATATGGTCTGAGAATAAGAAAAAGTTGGGGTGAGGGGCATAGGGTGATGGAGGAAAAGACTAGAGACTTTGGGCCAACACTTGGCAAACAAAACAAAACAAAAACTTAATAGGTGATTTTGTCTTTGATTATGGCCCCTCTTTTTTGTCCTTTTCCAATTCCTGATACTTTTTCTTCCTACTAGAACCCTCTTGTTTCAAAACAACCTGATGAGGTTGGTATTATCCCAATGATATAATTAAGAAAGTTGATGCTCAGAGAGACTTATGTAACTTGTTCATGTCCATATAGTAAGTAAACAGGAAAAGTCAATTTCATAATCAAATATGCCCGGCTCTAAAACTCATAAATTCTGACATTTTTGTCTTGTGATTTCTGGGTTAGTAGTGCCACCATTAACAAAGTAAAGGAATATACAAAGAATATGGGTTGAAATGGGCTATAGGCAAAGGAAAGTTGAATTGAGTTTTAGATATGTTGATTTGAGCTGCCTTGGAATAGCTGTGTCCTGTTATCAGGTCACAAGAGAAATTCTGGTTTGTTGCCCAGAGGTGGGTTATGGGTACTGCTGGAGTGTTTCATTTGCTGCTGAATAGTGGAGAGGATATAGGTGGCTACATAGACAGATAGCTAGATAGGTAGGTAAGAAGGTAGGTATGTATATATGTATGTAGATAGAGAGATAGAAAAGTTTGTTGGTGAGGTGGGTGTTTGGAAGTTGGGACATTTCTGTAGTCACTAGTCAGTATTCCTATTGCTTAGCAACTTTATTTCCTCATGAAGCTATGGCAAATAGAACTTTCATGTTTATTTTTTTGTGCCTAAGGGCTGATAGTGCTGCCTATGAATGATATATAAGTGACAATTTTGTGTTATGAGCATTACTCTGACTCTTGGAATCATTGAATCTCAAGGTTGGAAGGGAACTTAATATTCTCTTAGATTTGGTCTGTATTCAGACTTTGCTTTACACCTGCATGAAGTCCTTACTGACACATCCCAGTCCTTTAGGTAGCACTCCTTCTATGAAAGATCTTACTTTTGAGGTGAGATCTTCCTACTGGTAAGTAGATATACCACAGTTGTTCCTAGATTCAACCATAGTAAACAAATGAACTCTACATGAGAGCTCATTGCACATTTGGAAACAGCCTTTACATATCTCCTAATTTTCTTCTTATTGAGCTGAGTTTCTCCTCCCGTCTCTTCAGCGGTTCTTTGTGGGGAAGGACTCATTGGCCTAGGTTCTGGAAATGTACTCAGCAGATGGCCTCCATTGTCATCTCCTTCAGGGATTGTTTCACTGGCAGAAAGCTGTTCCTACAAGGTCACACCCTGTCCTGGTGTGGTCCACATCCAATGACTGATTCATAGGGGGTATAAAAGCCCAGTTATTTCAGTCCAGTATGGGACAACTGACAGACCGTTTTAGTTCAGAGCTGCCAGTGGGGTCAGCCGAGGCCATTGTTGGGTTGCATCACAGCCCAACTTCTCCTTCTGTTCCTTCTCGCATTCTTTCCCTCCCTTTCTTAGGTGTTCATCCCAAGGGCATGCCAACCTCTGGTGCAGTCTGATTCCTAGGAATCCAATCTGTAATGTATGGCTGCAGGTCTTCTCATAAGCCCCTCATGAGAAGGGATCATCTCTTATATGATCATAATACATTTGGCTTTGAAGAATATTTTAAGTTAATTTTCATTATTATGAATCCAGTGTGGAAAGTTGATATAGTAGAGAAATTTTTCAGTGGCAGTTTCTTAGTTTAGGTTCCCCTTCAAAAGCAGAGCCTGAGACAGGGATTACATATGAGTAGTTTATTTTTGAGAAATTATCCCAAGGGACAGAAGTGAAAGACTAGAAATAGCAGAGGAGGGAAAGCCAATCCAAGGGTTCATTATGGAGCTACTTACCACTGTAAGCAGCTGGGATGTGTTCCCACTGTGGCCCTCTGAGAAGCCAGGTAGAGGCCTCTACCAGATAATGAAAGAGGGGAGAATTTACCTATCAGTTCCTGATTCCCGTTGGTCAAGCCTTGCCTTATGAGGTGTTAACTCCTTTGCATCTTCAGGTTTGTGCATGCCTCAGAACAGCTGACTGAGTACCTGTCACTTTCTCAGGAAGCAGGCACAAAAAGCCCAGGGCAGAAAGTGAGACATGCCAGGTGCAGCTGAGGCAAAACGCTATCGGGTTATACCTGTTCAAAACTGGTTGCTGCAGCAATTGTGGGCCTGAAAAGTTGAACTGAGAAGATATAAGCCAGGGCAAGAAAGGACCAATACAGGGTAACAGCTACAAATAATAACATTGTGTTTCTGAAACTTTCTTTGTATATGGGTTTTATGAAGGACAGAATGTACTGGACTGTATTTTCTCCTAAAAAATCCATAGAACTGTTGCTAGGCTTCTCTTCTTTGATCATAAGTGGTAGAAAGACTTTTGGATGCATTGGAAGTAGTGAAATGGTATACTCACTCATGAATAAAATACTTATTTTGGCTAGCTAGACTTATCAATGGTAAAATACCACAAAGAGAAATTGCAGAAACCACTATAAAAGGTCTGCACATTCCTTGTGCTTTTCTACCAAGAGCAGACATTTATTGCCAAGTATTTTGACAATGTTCTCTCTAGGAGTCCCTTTAAGCCTCTTTGATTTAGTTGCTCTGTGTCCACGGCATTTCAAATGTCACGGAGATTTGACTGTGGTGGTGTTAAGCCGTGCAGCAGTCTATTGTTAAATTGGGATAAGGAGTAAGGGAATTGAAAAGTAGCTTGTAATAGAGATGAAAGATCATCTTTCATTGCATGGACTCAGGTGCTGATTTAGTGTCATATCCTGTATAGGGAACTACTGTCCTGTAGGTGTGGATTAGCCACTAGTGACTCAGCTCTGAAGTGGTGAGTCCCAGTGATCTCCATCCTTTCATAGCCAGTTTTTCATTGGCAGCTTCTTAGTGGGCCAGTCTTTGGGGGTGCCAAGTGGCAGAGCTACAGGCTTTCTTCAAGAGATTTGAGAGATGTAGTCAGACAGCCAGTTACCATTTTTATTTACTTTGGGAGAGCTTTGAGTCCCAAGACCCACATAAGACGGCCTTGGTAGTATTTGCACTGTCTAACAAGACATGTCAAAAATTTCATAGTTGTCATCCCAAGAATGGCAGAAACCGAAATGAGCAGACCAGGATGGAGAGGCTGGTGAGAAAGGAGGGGCTCGTGAGAGCCACACAAGACCAGATATCCAAGCTACGGAAGAAGGTAGGTCAGTTGAGGCAAAGAAGGATAGACAGGGTTGAGTTCTTGAAATTTGTCTCAGGAGCAGGCAGCTGGTTAGGAGGCTGAGTGGGAAGAAAGAGGTGGGGCCCAAAGCCAGAGAGCCTAGGAAGTCAGATGACAGGTTGTGGCCCAGATTCCTAGTAATAGCAAGTATTTATTTCATGTCACTGGTTATTATGTGTCAGGTGCTGTTCTAGTCATTTTGTGTGCGTAAGTAATCTCAGTTTCACACTAAGTTTTTGGGGTAGGTGCTATTATTATCAAACCTCTTTAATGCATGAGCTAACTGAGACACAAAGGGGTCAGATAACTTGTCCAATTGTGCCATGGCTCCAACGTGGTTGAGCCTGGCTTCAGACTGGGCAGTCTTTTCTCAAAGTTCATCTTCTTCTGAATGTTACTTAGTGCTTCCATTCCTGCTTTTGAGGAAGAAGCTTCTTACATATTATACTTAAAGATGGAAGGCCTAGGTTGGTTCCGAATATGTTGGGGGAGGGAAGGAGATGGGAGTATCTGACATACATTTTATAAGCTGCCTCAAATCCATCTGGGCCACCTGCCTCTTGCTTTCGCTGTCCACACAACCTCCTGGTAGTCTGCCTTAGGAGAACTGGGCTCTTGCCCTTGCCTGTCATTGCTGCTCGGCCAGCCAGTCCCCTGCTTGGAGTTTCTGGCTCTTCCTGCCATTTCAGGAGTTGGATGACACAGCCAACCACAGGGCCTGGGATGAGGCCCCGTGAGCACTGGAAAAAGCTGGATAGTACATTCCGGAAGTGCAGGAAAGTTAACTCCCTGAGGGGTAAAATTTGACAGGAAAGTGAGGGACAGACTGGAAGTGGCCAGATAAGTGCCTTCATTTTTTCTCTGTCTCACAAATGACTCCAAGGCATATGTTTTCCTTCTGGCACCTCCAGAAACATCCTTTGTGTGAAATGGATTTACCTGCCTTGAGGACCTGTTGTATCTCTCTGTGGTTTATCTCAGAGCGAAAGTCAGCATGGTCAGTCCTCACTTGGCATTGCCTGACACCCTTCCTAATCTCCCTTTCCTCCTTTCTCACCCTTGCTGCTCTGGGTTTACTCCACCTCCCTCACCAGAAAATCTTTAAAGCCAAGCTGAGAAAGTGGGCCTGGGCTAAAAAGTGAGAGCAAATGGAGAAGCAGGCAATGTCTCAGCAATACTTCTTTGTTGAATGACAAAAGGACATCGATTCTTTGAAAAACGCATTTAGAATAAAGTGGAAGTTGATATTATGACTAATGGGAAAGTTGCAGTGCTTAATAAGAAGTTAATTTTACCACAACGTGAGCACTTACAGAGGAGGAGGGAATTTTAGGAGTGAAGAACCTTGTAAGAGTAATCTCTCCCTGGTTAGGCTGATTATAGAGATAGCATTTGCTTTAGAGCTGTCAGGCCTTCCCCTCCTCCTCTCTGTGTTACCTGTAGTGGGGAGAGCCTCCATTTTCTAGGAGCTTAGGTATGAGCCCTATGCCGCCCCAATGGTCAGTACACTCTCATTTAGTCCCTTGAGGTAGGAAAAAGATTCAGGGAAGTGACTGCTGAACAGCTAATGGGTGCCAGTGCCAGAGTTCACACCCAGGCCTGCCAAACTCCAAGGCCTATGCTCAGGGCTGGTGCCTGCTGCCTGCTGCCTTCTGGAAAGTTCTTTATCAAGGGAAGTTATTTGGAGCAGGGAAACGCCACATGGGGAGGAAATATGGCACAAGAGCTTCTTAGTCCCTTTGTCCTCATTTAGTCCAAAAGCAGCTTGTGGTGTGGCCAGCTGCTGGGGTTTGCAGCATCCGTGCCCACCTGCCTGCTTCTGGGTAGCAGATTGTGGGTAGTTGGAAGCCAAGAATGCCTCCCATTAGGAAGTAGTAAATGGGCCCTTTGGCTCCTTGATCTCACCTTCATGTAGTAGAGCAGCGTGGATAAGTCCTCTGCATCTGCCTGGCAGAGCCCTGTCCCGAGCCCACCACAGCCAGCAGACTTCTTCCTCACGACCTTTCTTGGTAGGTTTTCCTTAGAGGAGCCAAGTTGTCTTTACAATGATTCCTTTGATCTAAAGCTCTCACCTCCCATCTCTCCCTCCTCGGGGCCTCCCCAGGGTTTTGTGTTTGGTGTAAGTAGGACTTTATTTGCCAGGGAAGGAAGCCATGGTACAGGAGATCCACACAAAGGAGAATACAAACTGCATTTCCTATTTGACTTTGAGGTGTCTCATACCACTTCTCATTACCCTCCTAGTAATGTTTTTATAGTTGTCTTTGTTTCATTTTCTTTTGATTTTGTTATTTGTTGTTTAAGCGCTGGAGACAAAAGGCCCTTGTTGAAAGTCATGAGTCCTGGGACATGACTGCAGCTGTGACTTACCAGAGGATGGTGACCTTGATCTGCCACCCAGTCCTTTGGGGACTCAATTCATTCACCTGCAAAATGGAAGAGGGGGTGAGATTATTTATTCCCAAACCATGCTGATACTGAGACTCACCACAGATGCTAATTCAAAAGGGCCCCATCTCAGACCTACTCATCATAGTTCAGGTGAAGGGAAGACAAGGGAGTGTAGGGAAGAAGCAGAGGGTCCCCAGGTCACTTTGATGCATAGTTCAGGACCCACTTTATGCAGTCCTGCTGGTAGCACCACTCTGGTGGTGCCATTGGCCCTGTATGGACTTGTGGGCATTGTTCACATGGAACAGAATATGGTCGGGGCCTCTGGGAGTCATGCAACGCAGCCCCACTTTGGGAGCTGACTTCTGCAGAGGGTCATTTCCAAGCATGGTAGTCCTCAGTGTTAGGACAGTAGAATGCAGTGACCTGTCAAGTGGGCAGCGGTCCAGAAGCCTGTGGTGAAGGGTGGAAACACAGTAACTATGACAACAGAGTAGAAACCTGGAAGGAGCTTAAGAATAGCTAGGGAACATTGACTCACAGGAAGCAGGCTACTGGATTATCCATGTTACTGGTACCTATCTGAGAAGAGGGATAGGTCTATGAAGAAGTAGGGCATCACAAGTGGCTTGGTCCAAATGGTGGGCCTTGGGTCAGAGCTCCCCAAACAGGATTCAGTTGAAGAGAAGCTTTCTTTCAGCTAAGCCAAGCTTATAGTTACCAACTAATGTCTCCAGTTGGGGGGTTATTTGCCTTTGCTTTCACTTTATGTATTGTGATGTTCTCTTTGAAAAAATAATCCAAATCAAAGAAAAGAAAAAAAAATTGTTCATACTTAACGAGGCCTGAGTAGAAATATCACAGTAGCTGCCAGAAGCTAGGCTCTATTGATAAAAGACTAGAAAAAGAGTCAGGGGCACTGGAACGGATAAAAGGTTAAAATTCTGGGGGAAGATGGTTAAGATGGGGTCATGATAAGTGATAATCTTTTTTCTTAAGCTAATAAGATGCTGCTGAGCAGGCCTGAATGAAGTATGTTCATTGCCTAGGACAGTACTTTGCTTATTTTGCATTGAAATCAGTTGAAGCACGTGTCAAAAGTGCAGATTCCTGCCAAGCCCCAGCTATTTCGGAGTCACTGGGTATGAAGGGGTCACCTGGGCTCCTCATTTCACATGAGCATTCAGGATCCACACTTTGAGAATCCTGTCCTAGATGTTGAGAGGAAGGATGGGGAGCTCTGTCCCAGAATTACATTAGCTCCTCTGAGCATTAGGTTCCCTTCATGTAATATGAATAGTGTTACTTTCCCCTACCAAAACTGCAATCCTCAGAAACAAATTTTCAAAATACAGTGACTACCCATCACCCGTGTTGCGATTATCACTGGGCGTTATACGCAGCTAAATGAATTGTTGAACACCACATCAAAAACTAATGATGTACTGTATGCTGGCTAACCGAACATAATTTTTTAAAAAAAGAATTTAATGGTAAAGAAGAGCTAAAAAAATAAATATACTGGATAAAAGAGATGGTGCTAATTACTGACCATAGAAATTGACATGAGTTAAAATCCATTTCCTGGGCTTCTGTAAACCTCCCACCCCTACTTCTTAGTACAGGGATATGCATATAGAAGGTGCTATGCATTTCTATAGTGTAATACAGTATATACTGTTGCATTTGCTTAGGAGCACTTGAAAGGTTTCTAGGATATCAAAATAGAGAACTGCTATTAGTTATATCTCTGTGCCTATTAGAAAACAGGATCTTCCAGAGTAATGTAGAAGGAGAATTTGCCGAGACAGATCGATGAAGGGAGCCCAGCAGATAAGGAAAACAAATACTGATCAATAAATTATATTCAAAATTTAGTTTATATTTATAATATATTTTGTTTCTATTTGGGAAATGTGTTAAAATCTAGCTGCTGTAACAAGAGATCAAGGATGTAGTGGCTCAAACAAGGATCAACTTATTTATGGCTCATGTAGCAGGCACGAATGGTACATTTCTCCCAAGGAGCTCAGCCGCCCGTGGTCATTCAGGGTACAGTTTCCTTCCATCTTGTTGCTCTGTTATCACCTCGAGCACTGTCATCATTGCATTGCAGAAGCTGGCTTGTCACCCAAGAAAGCGAAAGAGAATGTGAAACATCTCAAGGCTCAGACCTGGATGGGGCCCATATCACTTCCATTCACAAGGCATTGGTGAGCCCGAAAACCGCTGCCATGCCTAAGTGAAGGAGGGGCTGCGAAATGTAGCTGAGCCACATAGCCATAAACCCAGCTCCGCCTCTATTACTAATGCCGTAGATGAGGGGGAGAACAGAGCTGGGGACGACCTAGCCATCTCTGCCACAGGAAAGGTGTATGGAACTCTGAAAGTGGAGCCAATCACACTAACTTTCATGGCTGCACTAATTAGACAGAGCTGTGGCCTATGCTGGGAAGTATCCTGTTGCCTTTGACATTTTGTCCCCAGCCTGTCTCAAAGTCATTCCTAGTATCCACCTAAGCCTCTAAGTTATTCTGGGCAATGTAGATGTTGGCTTTCCAATTTCTCAATTGTGGGGTTCTCCTCCAATATCCTGTGTAAGGTCGTGAGAAAAGACTTATTGATTCCAGTCCTAACAGTTAATAAATGTGCCATTGGTTGAAATATGTTGGCAAAAATACCAGTGTGAATTGTCTTCCATTTGCTGTTCCGACAGTTGTGATATAATGAATCTCAAGTGTGACTATTGTCACATCATTGGAGGTTCTGAACATTAAGAATGTTTTCTTAAGGATCATCCAGGCAGAAAATGAGTTCACAGATTTTCAGCATTATTACTGATAATTCTCAAGGCTCTACTTGTCCCTGTACTCTCTTTATTTTGTACTACCTATTTAATCTCTCCCTCCCTCCCTTTCTCTTTCTCTGTCTCTTTAGTAGGTGGGGGAAAGTCAGGGAAAGAATGTTCCACCATGACAATGTATGTCTGAATTCCTCAGGCTTGTTATTTTGTGATATATAGCACTATTCGAAACATGGTCTTTTAATTAGCTGCCTTGGGATGTTCTAAAGGTGACGTCACTTGGCTGCCATGCATTTTGCAAGATGAATGACTTAGGCTGGAAGTTGGCAGGTGACAGACACTTTTAAGGAGGATGCAAGCAGATTGGTAGAAGTGAGAGCTGTGCCTGGATGGGTACATTGGTGTAGAGTGATCTCCCCGCCATGTGACTTGGAGCCTTATGAGACTATGATGTGACTCCAGTGCGATGAAGGTCCTTCACAGAATCAGAAGGCAAGGCTGTGAGGACTGAGATTGTTCAGGAAGCTTGGATGACTAAAGACAGAAGCATTCATGTGTATAAGTGGGGAACGGGAGATAGATTACTTCTGACAACTAGCTGACATTGTCATTAAAGTTTGTCTTATTGGAAGAATTATGCAGCCATTTCTCTTTTCAGTTTCTCTCTCTCTCTCTCTCTCTATCACACACACACACAC